>MU842856.1:0-133523 GCA_030867305.1 Colletotrichum zoysiae
GTGTCGGCCGATCTGTCACGGTGCGCGATCAGAGCCGTTGAGGCGTCTCAAACTCTCTCTCATAATGCCGGGATGCGATAGCATAAATCCTTTTTTTTTTTAATTTTTAATTTTTTTTACTTTTCACATTCTTTGCGAATTCGACTCTCTGGGGGTGCCGATACCGTTAAAGGCGGAAGTCCCCTCCCTTCCTAGCATGTCCAAAGTTAGCGCATCACCTGCAGCGCTTATCAATTGATACGGCACAGCAAGTACTGCGATAACATTCAACATGTTGGAGGCTAGAGCAGGTTCGCCTACCTGCATATATGTAGGACATGGGCAATAAAGTTTATTACTCCCCTACTACATCAGGATAGGGATGGAAGGGAAGGGAAGGCGGGTGCGAGGTTGAGAGGGAAGTTTTTGCCCTTGTTTCGTTTGGTCTATTTTGCGCTGGTCGAGAAGCGCTGTATCCTCCCCCCCCCCCCCCCTCAACTTGTTACCGTCTGCCCGCGTCTCGTTGCCCTTTCTTTCTCTTCTTTCCGGCAAACCATACCATGTAGGGGGACGAGAGAGAGAGAGAGAGAGAGAGAGAGAGGACGAGGGGGCGCGCGGCTTGACCCCGTCTCGAGATCCGTCTGGTCTCGCAATACTTTGGTCCCCTTGGTTCAATCTGTCAGAGCCCCCGTCGTCGTTGTCGTCTTCGTCGTGAGGTGCCATGACCACCCCCCCCCCCCCCTGCTCCCGCTCTCGGCTGTTCTAGCTGCCGAGACTTGGCCCAACCATGCTGGCGTGGGCCAACAACAGCAGGCTGTAGCGAGCGGGCGGGTTTCCTTGCGAGTTTTTGGTGGTGGTATTGCCAAGAGAAAAGACGACGAATGCTTGGTGTTGCCAAGTGGCCGTCCCTGTGAGTGGTGCGAAACCTGCACCAGACGAACCCAGGACTGAAACAGAGAGTCGCGAGAGCCACACGGACGGAACGGATGGATGGATGGACATCTGCTTTTCGGTCCACCGAGCTTGTGGGCGCGATACTTTCGGGAACGCAGCACATCGCATGTTCCTTTCTTCTTCTTCCTTTTTTTTTTTTTTTTTAGTTTTCAATTTAATTAATATTTCCGTATTTTCTTTTGATTTGCCCAGGCAAGCCTCAAAGTGTATCTAAAAGCGATTCTTCGTTCCGTAATCGTGCACCAGAACCGAACATGGAAAGCAAAAGGCGGGGAGACGATCATCCAAAGCACGGGAAAAGGCTGTCGCACCATGTTTCTCAGCGGAGCTGGAGACACACACACACACACACGCGCGCGCACACACGAGAGGTTGCGTAATACTTTACTTCTCTCTCCATGGGGCGGCGAATGGTGGAGAAACCAGCGACACCGCAGTGTCACTGACTGCACTGCACTGCACCACACTGCTGTAATCGTACAAAGTACCCCCGTGGCGAAAGAGAAGCAAGTCAGTTACAGCCAGGCCGGCCGTCATCTCGTGGCGATGCATGGCCCCGTCGATATGCCCCCCCCGCTATCTGTGGAGGGCGGCCTTGCGCGGGCGAAGGGTTGACACATCACATCAGAAGAAGAGAAAAAGAGGAGCTTCTCTGGCAATTCTTGCCTGCCTTTGCCCCCCCCCCCCGGTTGATGGCGCTTCATCGGGAGAAGGCGGGAAAAAGCAACTTATCACGTCCTGAATCTGGGGGTGGTTTGTTGCTGGGCCTTGGCAGCCCGCGGACAACGACGACGAAGTCGAAATGCAAATCGGGCCAAGTTGCATTGTCTGCTTTCCCCCCCCTCCTTCCTCAGATCAGGTTGCTGTCACCCTCACGAATCAGTCATCTGCAACCGACGCGCCGAGGCTGATCGAGCAGCTTGGCGGAGCTGGTGGTACAGCTCGAGTCTCCTGTGCCACCCAAGTTCCCACACGTTTGGACACGCCCCCCCGCGGCTTCACTTGGCAGAGCACACCCGGCGACGCCGTGGGAAAAATAAAAGCAAATACCCAACAACAATCCATTAGTTGCTATACCTTGCGGTTATAAGGCGATGGGTGGGATAGAGGGGGGAGGGGGTGTGCGCGGTTAGTCCTCCCCTCTCCAAGTCTTCAGGTAGGTACCAGTTCACGCCCGTCCCGTCGTACCTAGTTGTCGTCGTTCGCCGGGGGAGGATGGATGGACGGATGGTTGGGGGCATGCAAGGGGTGGGGGAAGAGGAGAGATTGGCTGTCACCCCGCGCTGCAGCCACACCTGCAGCAGCCCGAGAGAGGGTTCCATCCAGGTAGTCGTTGCCGTGCGGCTTTTCGTCTGAAAGTGCCGGTAGGGCGAGAGGAGGCATGGTCGAACGATGGCGGAAACCACCTTGCCTGGCGGGCCTCTTTCTGCTACATCTCAGCCGAGATGCCAAGAAAGTGTCTCCAGGCGTGAAACAGGAGGTTTGACAAATCGCCATCGAGGCTTCTTGGGCGGAGGGAAGAGAGAGCCGAGGGGGGGAGGTTCTGGCCGCTTTCTTCCTTTTGTCATTTTGTTTCCCTCCCCCCCCTTTGAGAAATCCGAAGAGGGAGAGGGAGGAAGTGATGGCGGCCCGAGGGGAAATCGGGGGGAAACACTGACGGCAATCTCGCATAGTCGTGTCGCACGTCAGGTCGTCGGTACCGTGTGTGCGACGAGACTCGAACCGGGATTGGCTCCATGTTTCTCCAACGCAGCGTAACACACAGAATGAGGGAGATGACTGGACACCGGTCTTGGAATATAGAGTAAACAAAAGGGGGTAAAGGAAAAAAAAAAAAAAGAGACATAAAAAAAAACCACCGCGTAAACCAGAGGGCAATCTGCAAATCAAAGCTCAAAGAGCGGGGGGGGGGGGGAGAGAGAGAGAAAGGAATCGGGAAAAAAGAAGGTGAGCATGGGAGCCCATGGAGGGGGGAAAAAAGAGGCTGTGACAGCGGGAAGTCTGGCGAGGTTATTCAGTGGATAACGCTGCGAATTCCCCGAACGCGGCCCGCTAGGCCCGGTGAGAGAGCCTTCGAACTCTTCGGCCAGCCGGCTGTCGCTGCTGACCTAATCCGATGCTGAGTCATCTGGTTTTTCTGTCCATGCTGCTTACGTCAGATTCTTCAACGTGTGCGCGGGATCCACACAAGCTCTGCTTCACCGACCTCACCGAGGACCCTGCGCCTCAATCTCCACAAAGCTCTCCCTCCCTCTCCCTCTCCCCCCCGTCCCCAAAAATCCGCCGCAGAAACCATCACAGCTCTTTCTTCCCGCCGAAAAAAAGTCCTCAAGCCATTGCGCCTGCACAATGGCCACGATCGCTTTCCTGCCTCCCTAAGACACGCAATCTCCAGTTTCTCGTCGCATCCCACACCATCTGAGCCCCCCCTCTCCGCTTCAAGATGCTCGCCCGCACCCTCCGCGCCGCAGGCGCGAGTCCAGCACGTGTTGTTGCTGCTCACCACCACCCCCACCACCACCACAACCACAACCACCAGCTCCGAACGGCATGCTCCTCCTCCTCCTCCTCCTCCTCCGCCGCCGCCGAGACCATCCCCTCGAGCCCCATCCGCGTCTTCCGCTCCGTCTCGGCCCTCCGGAAGTGGCGCCGCCCGCTCGTCCACGACCACCGCTCCGTCGGCCTCGTCCCCACCATGGGCGCCCTGCACGAGGGCCACCTCTCGCTCATCCGCGCCGCCGCCCGCGAGAACCACCACGTCGTCGTCTCCATCTACGTCAACCCCGCCCAGTTCGGCCTCTCCGAGGACCTCGCCTCCTACCCCGTCGCCTGGGCCCGCGACGCCGCCGCCCTGCGCGACCTCGACCGCGAGCTGGCCGACGACGGCGCCGCCCTCGGCCGCGTCAGCGCCGTCTTCGCCCCCTCCGACCCGGAGATGTACCCCTCCGGCTTCCCCGGCCAGGCCCTCGACAGCAAGGGCAGCTTCGTCACCGTCACCCCCGTCGGCGAGGTCCTCGAGGGCGCCAGCAGGCCCACCTTCTTCCGCGGCGTCGCCACCGTGTGCATGAAGCTCTTCAACGCCGTCCAGCCCGAGCGCGTCTACTTCGGCCAGAAGGACGTCCAGCAGACCGTCGTCATCCGCCGCATGGTCGACGACTTCATGCTGCCCGTCGACGTCGTCGTCGGCGAGACCATGCGCGAGCCCGACGGCCTCGCCCTGAGCTCCCGCAACGTCTACCTCGGCGGCCGCCGCCGCCGCGTCGCCACCGTGCTGCACCGCGCCCTCGGGGCCGCCGAGGCCGCCTACCGGGACGCCGGCGCCCTGGACCGCGACGCGATCCTCGGCGCCGCGAACCACGTCGCCGCCCGCGTGCTGTCGGAGCAGTCGAGGCTGGCCCCCAAGGACAGGGTCATGTTCGAGGTCGACTACATCTCGCTGGCGGACCCGGAATCCATGCAGGAGATCAACACCGTCGTCCCCACAAAGGGCGCCATACTCAGCGGCGCCGTCAAGATGCTGCCCGTGGAGGACCCGCAGCCGGGCGAGGACCTCGGCCACAACGACGGTCCCGCAGTGCGGCTCATTGACAACATCATTCTCAAGCCTAATACACATTAAAGAATAATAATAAAAAAGGGTTGGCACGGCCGGCTGGCTTTTACGGATTTGACACGGGGAGCTGGGACGTAGCCAATACTCGTTTCATCGCATGATGCTGCTATAAGCCCTCTCTCTTGAACAACACCTGATAACGTTATGCCTTGTAAACCAGAAAAGGGGGAGGAGAAAAAAAAAACCCAGAATATACATCATCATGATAATCATACCCGCTCCATGCCTTGACAGTAATGCATCATCATTTTACAAGTGCGCGCGGTTCTCCAACGACCGGCGTCTTCTCTGCTCCTTGACGCTCTTGTTGAGCTGGCGCGCATCCTCGACGCTTAGCGTCGGCGAGACGCCCTTGCCGTCAATGTTCCTCGCGGCGTCGTACAGTTTGCTTCCCAGAAGGTCCGTCAGCCGCAGTACACGGGTGCTTACCGTGGCGCCGTCGCGACGGTTTTTGCCCTCTCGTCGGCTCGAGGCAATCTTCTCGGTGAAGTCCCACAGCCGGCCGGACGCGTTCAGGCTGCCGGTTTCCGGGTCGCGGGAAGGGCGCCACTCCGGGTCGAGGCGCAGCCGGGGAGGAATCTTGGGGTCCTTGGACTTGACGACCTGGAGAATGCCCTCTTCCTCGAACCGTTGATATGCGTTCTTGAGAGTCTCCTTGTTTACCGCCTCGAAGTAGCTGAGGTCGCCTTGGTGGTAGAGTGTCTTGCCGAGCTGGGGAGGGTGTTAGTAGAACTTCACTCGGAACCGTTACGCATGCATGCTTACCAGCTGTGCGCTGCCTTGGGCCTTTGCCGCCTCGATCCAGATATCGTCCTTCTGGCCCAGAGGTGGCGTCAAGCCCATCAACGAGACCGCCGCGAGCCAACTAGCCTCGATGAAGGGCCAGATGAGGAAGCAGTAAAAGTCGTAGTTCTCTCGGCCAACCGCTCTCTCGTGATCCGACAGACCAACCACCATCACCTTGCCCTGGTCGTCCCGGTGCAGTTTCAGCACCCTGTCTGCCTCCAAGTCGCGTAGCGTCTTGTCCAGGTTAGCAGCGAGACCTTCGCTGGGGAAGATGAATTCCCCGCGGAACAGCGACGACAAGAACCGAATCTGATTCTGCAACTCGCCGAAGGAGATGTCTTGCATGGCCGGGCCGCCTCCCTGCTTGACCTTCATGTACATCGCGGCGCTCACTATGGCCTCCGAAATGAACAGGTGAATAGTCATGTTGCGGTAAAACGAAAGCTGGAAACGATCGACGGCGTAGTAGGTAGGCTCCGGTAGGTCTTTTACGACGCCAACCAGGTCCTTACCCAGGACGTCGAGACCACGCTCAATGATGTCCGACAGTGGCGCGTTACCAAAGTGAGCAACCCTGCCGCCCTTTGCGCGCACGCGATCAGTGAGCCACAACACGCGGCGCTCAAGCTCGGTTTTGCCAACGCCCCTCCCCCTCAATGTGAGCAGGACGGTGCCGATCAGAGCCGTTGGCATGACCACGGAGACGTCGTTGATGTCAGACAGAACCTTGTAACCCAGGACACGGAGGAGCCTCTGGCGGATGGCCGTATTGTCGGGGTTCTTTGTGTCCAGGTTGAGGCCTGTCGGCAGCCTAGACACCCTCGTTAGCTGCTCGTTGATGAAGCCGCGCAAGCTCCAAGGCTCGTGGAACCTGACGTCGACTCTACCGAGCCTCAGCGACAAGACGGATGACCCCCCGGAGAGGAAATCCGCCAAATTCTCCTTCTTCTTGGGCACGCCCAGCAGTTCCGTCACGTAGCCTTCCGTCTCGATGACCTTGTCGTACTGCGTGCTGACAGGGCAGATGATGGCGTCCTCTACTCGGCCCGACAGGATGCTATCCAGGATAAAGCTGAGAATGCCGAACTTGGGCGGCAGCAGCTTTCCCGTCCTCGACCGGCCGCCCTCGATGAAGCACTCAAAGTTGAATCCGCCCTGCAGGAGGGTGTCGATGTAGGTCTGTACCAAGGTCGTGTATAGGATGTCATCGCCGAAGGATCTCCGAATCCACATGGCGCCGGCATGCTGCAAGAAGCTTCCCACGAGAGGGAAGTTGAGGTTGTCTCCCGCCACCACAACAGGCAGACCCAGGCCGAGGCGGTAGCAGATGAGCTGGAGCGAGACGTAGTCGACGTGTGATCGATGGCAGGGCAGGAAGATGATGCTTTGCTTCTTCTTCTCTGCCTCCTCGGCGACCTTGCGCAGCCTCAGAACCTCCTCGCTGGATACGTGGATGCCTTGGTTATAGGCCCGCAACGTCAGCTGTGTGGTGATGTAGTATGCGCTCCGGATGAACGTCTTGCTCTCGAACTTGCAAATCATATCATCCGTCATCTTTTCGGCCACCTCTTGGATCCCGGACTCAATAACAGCTCGCCTGCGCGCGCGCTTCAGGGCAAAGTCCTTGTCTTGTTTGTTCAACAAGCCTTCCTTCTCTTCGACGGCGACACGCTTCTCGGCCAGGTCAGCGATGCGCTCCTGCAGCAGTTTTGCCGACAGGACGGCCTCCTTCATCTTGTCGGTGAAGCCGGGGTAGAAGATGGGTTGACCGATGGCATTGTCGTAAGCGCGCCAGCCGGTACCGGAGACGTAGAGCGAGACTTCTCGGAGGAACCTGGCGCAGGAGAAAAGAAGTTAGTCTCGTTCCTGGACCGACGCGGAGGCTAAGACGGGCGGAAGAGCCGGCGTGCAGGCAGTACATACTGTAGCGGCTCGGAACGAAAGCGGGCCATGTGCTTCATCAGAGCCTCCTCCTTCTCATCATGGCGTGGCTGGGATGGCTTGACATAGCCGCTAGGCTGGAGGGTGATTTGATCGCCGAGGATCTTCAGATCCGGCGCAGAGTCGTCATTCTTTGCCATTGTCAATTGGCGACGAATCGGCGAACACAACGAACGGCGCGCTGAGGGTAGGTAGCCAGAGGTACCGCTGGAATAAATGGGCAGGTTGCGCGTTGGGATTCTGCCGTTCGTCGAGGCTCGTGGTGAGAATCTATGTGAGTTGGCGTAGGTCGGTCGATACTCGGAATCAGTCCGTCAAAGGTCCTTTGCCATTGCCGACAGTGGGAAAGCACAAGAGAAAGCAAGGGCAGCAGACTCGGGCTTGGTTTCTCGGGGTCCAAAAGTCAGTCGCAGATGACGTTGGAGAAGTGACGGACTCTGTGGGGGGAGGGGTTGAAAGAGAGAAGAAAGTAGGTAGGTAGGTAGGTAGGTAGGTATGGAGAGGATGCGCCGGACTGTTTTCCTCAGCCGCCAAAAAGAAGCCGAGTCGCATTGTCATTCATTCATTGCCTGCCCGCCCGCCCGCCCGCTCAGGTGGACCGACCGTTGTGGTCAAGTGCCACTCTTTCTCCAGGCTCTCTCTTCCCCGTCAAGCCGCGGCTTCGGCATGTGAACAAACACTATCTATCCCTGTAGGAGCCACCGCTTGCTGCTACCTAGGTACTGCACGAAGTACCTAAGTAGATACTTACGGGCACTACCTGTCCTGTAGGTGCTGCAATGTACTCTGGGCAGGTACGTACGGGTGGCAACTACCACTGAGAGACAAAGAGTACGTACTGTACCTTCCACCTTGCCTTGGGGGGCGCCCCACCACCAGCAACCCGGAACCTGGAGGCGCTAACATTTAATTTTCCCACAGTCAAAAGGCGATGCATCTCCAACATTGCACTCGGTGACTGGTCGCTGCCTCGTGCCGCACCGAAAGACTGCCTGCCTACCTACCTACCTACTGTATTTACTGGAGGTGGAGGAGGGACTTCCTCGACGCGCAAATACACCTGCCCAGCCAGGGAGACGTTTGTCGATATGGCGCCCTCGAACCAGCCCGTGACGCAGGCGCTCCTCGCACGAGCGCATTCTCCCGACACCGTCAACCGCATCTTCTCCGACAAAATCCAGTACCGACCGCTCCTTCTCCGACCAGGCTCGCCACCGCCGCCGTCCAACGCCCGGAACGCCCGCCGCAAGGCTCGAGAGGAAGCCAAGAAGAAGCAGAAGCTCAAGCCGAAGCCTCTGTCCGCACGCGAGCGACACAGGCGCGGCCTCTACGAAGTGCCTCGCCAAGGCCAGAAATACGCCCTCTTTGAGCCGCTCCACCGCCTGTGGCTGGGATACATTGAGGAGATCCTGGGCTCCGAGCTGTGCCACGGCGGCGCCTCTGCTGCTGCGAAGCTGAGTGCTGCCGAGTTTCACGGCGCCGCCGTCGAGGTCTCCAGGAGCTCCTGCCCGAGCAGGGTCGGCATCAAGGGCATCATCATCAAGGACGGCAAGTTTGCGTTCGAGATCATTACGCCCAAGAACGAAATAAAGATTGTGCCAAAGGAAGGCACGTGGTTCAGGTTCGAGATTCCAGTCAAGGAGCCTGGTGCGGACGAGTCGACAACCCCGGAAGCCTCCCCACGCCGCTTCGTCTTCGAGGTCCTCGGCGACCAGTTCCTCACGCGCGGCGCGGATCGGGCCAACAAGAAGTTCAAGAACCACTATCTGAAGAACCTCTAAAGCATGAGCGCGTCTGGCCCGGAAGTTGCCAGATGGCAAGGAAGGCAGTCGGTCTGGGCTCTGCGTGAGTAATCGCCCACGGGCGAGGAAAGACACGCGAAGGGTGCATCATGCCCGGCATCAAGGGAGTTGCCCTCCGCAGTATGAAGGAGCCTGGTACCGCCTACAACGACCCTCGTTTTGGCAAGGACTCCCAGCCCGCTCACTTCAAGGACTACGTTCCAACCTTTGAGGACAACGGGAGCGTCCACATCTACTCGGGAATTCCTGACCGCGCTTTCTGCCTTGCGGCCATGGCATTTGGCGGTTTCTCGTACGAGAAGGCTGGTCCTATTTGGTGGATCGACATGGATTTTACAAAGGAGCCTGGAACCGCCTGCAGCTACCCTCGTTCTGGCAAGGATCCCCAACCCGTCCACTTCAAGGATTTCGTTCCAACCTTTGAGGACAACGGGTGCGTCCACATCTACTCGGGAATTCCTAACCACGCTTTCTACCTTGCGGCTATGGCTTTTGGTGGCTTCTCGTACGAGAAGGCTGGTCCTATCTGGTGGAAGGCCATGAACTCCGGCCGTATCCTTCCCCGCTGCACCTTCCTCCAGTTTGCTGACGTAACAACCGAAACGGCCGAAGAGTTATATGACGAGAAACGGGCGCTTTGAGATGCTCCCAACACACAGCACAAAGCAGCCGCTCGTTGGGGCGAGACACACAAAGGCCTTTACGCCAGACCCCCCTCAGCCAAGGCGAGGGTGAAGGAGGATTGATTGAGCAGGAGATATCAGACACTTGTCACCTGGGGAGGTTCGATAGCATGGGCGTTGTTGATGTAGCTGCATAACGGCCTTGGCTGCATGCTCGTGTCGTTGTTGCATAAATCATCAATTCATCGAGACGTCTGAGATGGTAGAGGCAAACAGCAGACAGGAATATACCCAGTTTATGTCTGCATAATTCAACACCCCATATTCTACTCGTCGTGCCCGTTGCTCGACACGATATGCGTGAGAGACACAGAGGCCCCCCGCTTGCCGAGTCCACAAGGTATTCTTTATATATCTAGAAATATATATAAAAATAAAATAAAAGAAGAGAGAGATAGATACAACTGACGTAAGGCTTGATGGAACAAGATTAATTAATGCCCTAGAGCATATATGACTTAATAAAAAAGTAGAATGAGGGAAAAAAGAGAAGAGCCGAAGCCTGCACTCATTAGCGTGGATTCTAACCACTATATCTCCCCGAGGTGGGCTCGAACCACCAACCTCCAGATTAACAGTCTGACGCGCTAGCCAATTGTGCCATCGGGGATGAGATGCAAGGGTGCTTCTTTTCTGGGTTGTGGTCGCTTGGGAAAATTCTATTACTATGTACCTCACACATGTGGGGATGACAGGGATAGAGTTTAATGGGATGACTAGTTCGGGGCCCGCCGAGTGGACCCACCGGCTGTCGCCGTGGACGGATACCCCACGTTGGCTCTTCCCACCTCGATACTAATATGTGTGTGATGGTATGGCGGAGGATCGTTTACACAGCGCTATAATACTTTTCTCCCCTTTTTCAGGTGTGTGGAGGTAGGTGCTAGAAACTCTGCTTCTTTGTAAAATGTTGTGTGCTCACCGATCGTTCCAAACGTCCATTCCGGCTACACTGAAGGAACATGCGTTTCCACGGAAGCGGATGAGTCGTTTGGCCAATGCCAGAGCCCAGTGCCCGATTCGCTTTGGGATGCTCATCAAGGTACGCGCGGTAGAGGGAGAGAACTCGAATTTGCGGTTTACAGTAGGTAAAACAAAGTCTTTCTCCCAGGGTTGTCTCGCCCAGGATGAGATCGACGGCGCGCGCATTGAGGCGAGTGGATTCGAGGACCATGACAACCGTAAAAACAAATCGGCCCTGGGCTTCCCAAGGCAGATCATAGCTCACAGACGGACAAACAAACAGACTGAATGAGACAGACTTTCGCGAAACAGAACCGCAGCACGTCATGGAAAGCGCGCCCGGTTACATAATGGCGGTTACCTGCCTGCCTTAGATCGAAAAAGCAACGCGCGACGCGTGCGATTACTGCCGATGACATCAGTACTCGATCAGTCTGGACCTCACGCGTGCCTGCCAAAATATTAATCTCGCGACCATCACTCCCCGTCAAACATCCAATAACCTTCCCAACATCTTCTCTGCATCTTTGCCTCTCGTACAACCTCAATTGACCCCGATTGACCTCGTTTCACCTCATCTGACCTCATTTGACTGGGGTTGTCATCCATATCACCAACTCACCTAAAGCTACGCCATCCCGCCCCGCTACGCCACCATCATGGTCACCACAAGAAACAGAGAGCGCGCCGGCAGCTCTGGCGAAGCAAACGGGAAAACAAATGCTCCTGCCGCCGCAGGCGACAAGCACAACGTCGACCAGGATGTTGACGTCGGATCTCGCGATGCAAAGCGCGCGAAGACGTCCGATGCCACCGCCCGGCAAACAACCTTGGAGGAGACCTTCGAAAAGCATGGCGACGCACATTCCAAAGCAAAAGAAGAAGAGTCGAAGAAGACGAAGAATGGAGCCGATGTAGAAATGAAGGATGCCGGGGAGGACACCACAGGAGTCTCGGAGCAGGCCGAGGAACCGACGAAAGAAGAGGAGGAGGCAATGGCCGACAAGGTGGAGGAGGTGGAGAAGACAAACGAAGCAGAGAAGGAAGCCAATGCCGAAGACCAGCAAGATCTCGGGGAGAAGCAGAAGACGGCAGACACCACATCGAAGCCGACGGATGGCGAGACTGCGGAGCTTCCCAAAGAAAAGACCAAAATGCCTTCCAATGTACTTGAAAAGGGTATCATCTACTTCTTCTTCCGCGGCCGTGTCAACACTGAGAGCACGGAGGAGGTTGACGACATTGCCCGCAGTTACATCATCTTTCGACCCATCGGCATCGACTCCAAGCTCGGTGACGGCCCCATCGGCGACGCCGGAAACACTCGCCTGCTGGCCCTGCCCAAGAAGGTACTGCCTGAGAGCGGCAAAGACCGCTTTATGGTGTTCGTCGAGAAGTCGGGGGCTTCATTCAAAGAGTTAAAGGAACAGTTCCTGTCAGGCGCAGACAATCAGACCAAGGCCGGCACGTCTCATTCGCCTCCTGCGACGCCTGCTGGAGAAGGCGTCTATGTGATCACGACGACCGGGCGGGAGACCCATCTCGCGTACATGCTGACTTTGCCCTCGGACTTGGGGGAGGTCCAGCAAGAGCTGGGGATTAAAGAGAAGGGCAGCTTTATTCTAAGCACAAAGAACCCTTACAAGTCAGGTCCTGCGTACGCCAGCCTGCCAGATAAGCCCGACTTTCCAGATGAGTAAGCGAATTATCCGCATGCTGTACGGAAGATATTCTAACACACCTCCGCAGGATCAAGGACCAATTCCGCGACCTCCGCTGGATGCCGACCAAGCCCGAGCACCTTGACTATGCCAACTCTCAAGTCCTCATGATTGGCGAATCCTCGGGCATCGAAAAGGCCGTCGAACCAAAGGAGAAGGATGATAAGGCGGGCAAGGACAAGCCGGAGGATGTCCTCCGGGAGATCGAGGACGAGGACACCAAGAGGATGGAGCACCTCTCTGGCGATGAGTCGGCTTCCATCTTTGCTGATCTACAAGCCCGTGCGAAGGACTACCCAAAGCTGCAGACTACATTCTGATTCCGTGCTACTCTTCCATCCGTGTTCGCTGTAGGGGCAGTTCGAAAACTGTTGCTGTTGCTGTCGATGCTTAGTCTTCGAGACGCTCACAGTCTTTTAGCTAGGGATGTCACTCTTCGTCTATAGAGAGTGCGGTTGTTCAAGAACGGACATGCAGGACCAAGCTACTTGTTGCAAGAAGTAATTTATATGTATGGGTGCATACGGCCAGCTACACACAAAGAAAGGCCATACTTTGACATGCTAACACTATTTCTACGTTTACTTCCCAGAAAGCTGTACCTTAACAACATCGCGGTCTACGTCTGACATATAAAGACACTCACCCTTACACACCCGCCAATTCGTCTTCATGACAGACAAGCTCAACTGCATCATTTCCTACTCTCCATGATGATCTCCTCCACAACATCCAGCTTGGTCAGCTTCTTGATGTAGCCCTCCATCATGTTGCAAGGCATCGCGCAGGCCACCCGGGACAAGGTAGCACTCTCGCCCTTCCAGATGACGGCGGGCGGGTTTCGCCCCAGCAGCAGCGGCGCCACCTCAGCGGCCCACTGATCCGCCGGGATGCCCACGGAGACGAGGCCCTCCTGGCTCATGGCCTTCTCGACGACGTCCCGCGCCGGCGCGTAGATGGAGCCCTCCGGCAGCCCATCGGCCTTGGTGTTGACGTTGTTGTTGGCGATCATGTTGGACTTGACACCCGCCGTCTTGAGGTCGACGACGGCGATGCCAAAGGGCGCGAGCTCCATGCGCATCGTCGCGGAGAGCATGGCGAGGGCCGCCTTGGACGCGTTGTAGACGCCTTGGAAGGGGAGCGCGGAGACGGACCCGACGGAGGTGTGGTTGACGATGAGGGGCCGGGGCGGGGGCGTCGTCGTCGTCGTCGTCGTCGTCGTCGTCGATGATTCGGCGGACCGGAGGAGCAGGGGCAGGAAGGCCTGGGTGACGGCGACGTGCGCCCAGACGTTCTGGTCGAAGAGGGCCCTCGCGGCGTCGAGCGAGACGTCGGCGACGGGCATCGTGTAGCTGCCGGCCGCGTTGTTGACGAGCATGTCCAGGCCCTCCTCCCCGGCTCCGGGCAGGGATGCGGAGACGGCGGCGACGGCGGAGGCGATGGAGGACGCCGAGGTGATGTCGAGGGGGATCGTCTGCATGCCCCGCGCGGCGAGCGCGGCGAGCTTGGACGGGTCCCGCGCCGTGGCGTAGACGCGGTGGCCGGCGTCGTGGAAGGCCGAGGCCAGGGAGGCGCCCATTCCGCCGGGGGAGCAGCCGGTGATTAGGATGTTGAGCTTCCTCGGGGACGACATGGTGTTGGACGGGGTGTTGGAGTTCCGGGGGGTCGAGCTGTGTCTAGTTTGGGAAATTATATTTGGTGGTTACGGTGGACGACAGGAACGTTTTGTCCTTTTTCGAGGCCGCTATCCAGATCAGAGCTATGGGACAGAACCACTTGGATCCGAATTCCTCTGCTTCGTCGCACGACTTATACGCCTCGACACGTTCCACCACGCGGGCAGGAGGATGTCCGCCAGGCTCATACCAAAGTGTGGTGTCCGCACATCCTCCTCGCGAAGATGAGACAAAGCGACATGGTAGCGCGTCTTCCCTTGTTTTCACGACAAACCCTGGGTGTTTGGATGCGTCTCCGCAGATCGAGCCCGGTTGACGACGCGGGCAACGTCGCCCCCAACCCCTCTTGGGGCGGCGGACTTTGCGGAGTTGGGCGTGGGCGGGACTGCTTCTGGACCCGCCGAACCCAGTCCGCCGCCGTCGGAACGGAATCCTTTGTCCAGAAAACGGGGACGGCCTGGTTCATTAATCGGTCGAGCAGAGCTTATTTCCGCAGTTTATCGTTTATACATGTGGATTTCAGAATCGTGATGGCCCGGCGACCTGACTCATGTCGCAGAGTCCAAAGCAATGAAAGCGGAAAAGAAGCAAAAAAGAAAAAAAAGAAAGAAAAAAAACCCCCTAAGGAAACCCACACAACACCAGGTATTCGCTGGTCATCCGCTCTATGGCGGCACCCAGGTTCAAGCCACACTTGACTCAAGATAGCCAGCCTGATATTTTGAATGTGCAACCAGTGTAGGTATCTGCATTCTCCCTCGTACATCACCAGTCGGGTGGAAAGAGACACGGGAAAAGCGTAGAAGAAATGAAGGGAAGAGAATTCGCGGTGAGACGTCCAACATATTAGTAGATAAAAAGAAGTAACTGTCTGTAGGATACTCTGATCCAGTGGTGTAGGTTGGAGAACCACCACCTGTTGCTACTTGCGGCCCACCAGCCGGCCTATTACTCAATCTACCCACTCATATCAACCGTCGCGCAAGACTGCTTCATGGCAATCCATACGCAGTCACCTCCTTTCCGAACTAAACTTAACAGTTCGTGTAGTGGTTCTGTGCATTGCATGAGCTTTTTGTTGTACTTTGGCACCGGGACTCAAACCGTGGTCGGAACTTACGCAGACTGTTGGTGGGCCAGGGTCGAGAGGAGCAGGGGCGGCCTCGGGAGCAGGCTCGGGAACAGGAGCAGGGGCGGCGGAAACAGCAACCGCCATCAAGGCGCTGATGATGATCGTGACACGCATTTTGAGTTAAGAGTAAAGATGAACGAAAAAGAAGAAAAAAAGGAGTAAAATATACAGACAGTCGGATGATAACGAGCACAGCTTGTTATTGTTGTTGGTAAGTTTTGAGTAGCGAAGGATGCAAACTTGAGACTGCTGATTGACCATCTAGCTTATTTATAATAGAAACGTGTCTGTGGATATACGCGCTTGCTTTCGTCTTGTCTTACAAGTTTCGTCGTTCCGTATAGCCGTGAGTCTCCAATATACAGGGGCATAATACACAATAGCATTGTCTTTACGGTGTTACCGACAATGCACCTTTGTTATAGACATGGCCTCAAACTCTGTCTTGTATTGAGTATCAACCATAGTCCTATTACTATGCTTACATAATTACGTATAGGTAGCATTGCGTACCTACGCGACAATAAGAGGGGACCGCTTAATAGCGCTTATTACCTAGAAACGGGGTTAATATACACGTCACAAACTCCGACATGGCGTGTTTGCGCGTCGTTTCAGACGTGCAGGAAACAGGAAAATAGTAAATTATATAGTCAATAGTAGAGTCCCAGGTACTGCTTTTACTTACCAAGTTAGTATAGGTCATGCCATTCTAGATAAGCCTCCCCTCAACGGAATCATCTAGATGGAGCCAAGGCGACCTTTTTCGTGATGGCCTCCAGCCGCAGTCATCAAGGACCTCGGACGAGATGGCGATGCGCACGAAGCTAAAACCCACCCGTTGTACGGGAAGTCGTAGGACTCGTTGTCGCCGAGGTCGCAGTACATACATCCGCATCGGGGTCCGAGCTGCACTGCGTGCCGTGGAAGAAGCACCGGTCGACCGTCGGCCAGTCCGTGCTGCCGTCCGCTGTGATGATCACCGCCCCCAGCACCCACTCGGAGATCGTTAGGGGCGCCATGGTCACAGCGCTGGTCCACGTGCCTTCGCTGACTGTCATCAGCGGGTAGTTGACGGTGCCGGTGGCGGCCATGTAGGGCTGCAGCTGGATCAGGCGGGGGCCGGGAGGCACGTAGGGCTGGGCTTGCCCATGCCCCAGATCTTGGGGTCGATCCGTACCAGCTCGTTGAAGCTGGCGGTGCCGTTGCTGCCGTCGTCCAGCAGCGTGGCCTGCGACCAGAAGGGGTGACCCTCGCTGTTCGTATTGTCGGTGGCCAGGGTCCCCTCGCCGTTCATGACGGCCATGTACATCGTACTTGGAACTGTATGTAGATTCCTGCTGCCGCGATGAATATGTCCTGTAACCCTGCGATGACAGTAAACAACGACTCGTTGCACCTGTTAAGCTTGTTATCAGCCCCGCCAAAGTAGTCTAGGTCGCCAAGGAAGTCGACGACCACGTATAGCGCAACCTGGAACACAGTTGTGTTAGTATTAGGCCTATTACTAGTGAAGCCTATACACCTCTGACCTGTGCCTATCTTAATCTCTTAATACGGTATATAATACCCGATAACGCAAAGCAACTACTGAATCCGACTTAGGCTTGCCTTGAAACCTGTTGAAAGCGAGGATCCTGTTACCATCGCAGAGAGGGGAAGACTTCAGGTGGAAGCATGGACCGCGGACCTGGCCAGCCCATGGGAACTTCTCCCCGACGAAATGGCCATATGCATCATTTGGACTTGGTGGATCTGAAGCATTACCGAAAGGGTCGTTTTCAAGGTTTCCAGTCGTTCCATGAGGTCTTTGATCTCCTGCTTCCGCAAGAGGAACGTCGCTATACCCCTGATGGCACGCACCGCGCTCCCGGGGTTCTCAACCCTGCTAAGAAAAACCTCGATATCCCGCGCCGTACTCTGGCTATCCCCGATGATCTGCCAGCCAAGATTCTGTAACTCGCCAGCAGGCATAGAGCTGCGGATGACTTCGAACGCTGCGTGTAGAAGGGTGGAATATTGGTGCAGCAGCCGAGAAAGCCTGCCGAACTCAACCAGGGCCTTCCTGGCACCGTAGTATATCCGCGATGAACGAGACGAGAGCTCGACGGCCAAAGTTACCATCTGTAAAACGCTAACCGCCAGGCCCAAAGACTCGAAAGCGTCGGGCACGAATGATGATACTTTGGAGGTCCTATTTTCTGCGCGAGGTTGCGATCCCGACGAAGCCCTGTCTTTGGGGTTATGCGGTTCTCTTTCTGAGTCTGGGACCTCGGTTCCGGGTAAAGGGAGGCGGGAAGTTGGGTCTGCGTCTTCCACATACCCTGTTTCCTCTTCGGACAGCTCCACAAGATTCAGTGACCGAAGGTATTCGTTTATACCGCCCACTGCGGAACTCGCACTAACACGCCCAGATTGAACCTTTGCGGTGTTCTCAAGTGTTGGTTGTGTGTCACCGGCGAAAGTAGAAGCGTGGATTGCTGTAGGCGGGAGAGGTTGAAGCTGTGCGACTGTGGAAAGGTGGGCCTCATCATGGCTCGTCATTACTTGTTCTGGCAAGGTATACACCCTTCCTTGCATCTCAACTGAGATCCCGCCTCGGATAAGGAGACGCTCATACACAAGGTCAGTAATTGTTTCCACTCTTCGAAGCATGAGCGTCCTATCAACTCCGCCACGGTTCCAGCTACCGTGACGATGAAGACCCTGCATTGGCCGGGGGGAAATCATTAACATTTCGGAGCCTCTGGAACCGGCGTCAAGAAGCCGGTGCGAATGGCCACTGCCTGTCATGGCTGACCTGAGAACCCTTTAGTTGCGACTGGGGTTGTGAAAGGGCGTTGCGGGGTGGGATGGATGGCATAACTTACAGCACGCTGGTATGTATCATGAGCTTTAGGTGATCCAGTTCCACAGAAAGACATTGCCTGAACTTCGCAAGGTCCTCGGCAGCCATCAGCGCCCACTGCACCTTCCTCGGCGCGCTCGACACCGCACCGCGTTGGGACTCTTTGCCCAAAGACTTCTCATAGTTGGTGACGCTTTTACGGAATTCGCTTATAAACCCCTCGAGAGACGACGAGCTTCGAGTGATGTTGGAACGGAATGACTCGGGGAGGCTAGAGAGGTCCAGGCTCTTGAGCTCGTCCAGGGCGGAGAGAAAATGCTCGCATTGCTTTGCAGCGAGCTGGAACTCGGACCTGGAGCCGCCCTCGTCCCGAAGTGCCTGGATAACCTTGGCGGCGAATTTGGTGAAGAGAACAAGGTCCCCGGGACTGAACCCAAACTTGACAAGCAGATACTTTGGTACAGAAGTGTTCTTTGGATTGCAAGCGTCAGGTTGAAGGATGCGTTGGTCATAAGATCAAAGGCTGAAGCTGCAGACTACCCCGCAGTGACGTAAAGTAATCAGAATGATCAAGGAATGGCGTCTCCGGCCATGTATGTCCTGCTTCAGGTATGCGTGTTGATACTGTGTGGCATCATCACCTTTCTTAATTCTTGTCAAGAGGTTCCTCTCAACAACGTCAAATTACGCCCAATGCTAGAGAGCTGGAGAATTATTGAACTTTACGCATGAACGTAGGTAGCAACAACTAAATGATTTCCGTTAGAGGTATGTTCGCTCAGTTCGGTCAAGGCTACCAAGATGGCGTGGCCAAGCTGAGTCTTATCATGATTGTGCAACCAACAGATAACGCCACAATGTCATGACTACATCGATGGACACACAGTCATCACTTTTCTATTTTTCCTCGAGTTACAAGTTGGCGGGTTGGTTGTCGCATCGCCCATCTTCACCGCCTGGCTCTTCAGCTTATCATCTAGTCACTATCAGCCAATAAGATATGCTAACAAAATCTTTAAACCCAGGTTTCACTTTTTCTACTCGCTAGCTGTCGGATCAATAATCGTGAAGGCTTCAATTCCACCGGCATCAGACTAGTTCCCATTTTGCCATGGGCCATTTTTGGAATGGCCACATTCCTCTGACCATTAGGCGAGTTCGCAATGTTGTCGACATAGGTGTTGGGCCAAACGGGCCTCCTTCAACTGGTGCCTTGGAGGCCAGTAACACTGGGTCGACGACCCGGGCAACACTGTGGGCTTTCCTATCAGGTATCGGGATAGACTCCAGCTGCAACTCGAACGGTGTTAGAACCCACATCACCTGCCCATCCGCTTGCATATCAATGTCGAATACCGCACGTTGACCGGCATAGTCGTCTGCACCGGGTGCCTTGCGTCTGTACAGTTCAGCACCAAAAAGTGCAATATTTTCGGAAGTAAGTCTTGAAAAGCTGGCCACGGATATGTCATGTGTGGGTTCACCTCTTTTAAAATGTGCCACCAAAGTTGCAAGCATGTGAAGCGAACTCATGTACCGACTGTGTGTTTCTCTTCCCCCCTTTTGAATTATGGGATGGCCCGAGCCACCCAGATTCCGCCTTGCGACATGATCCTGTAGATAATCCAGCACTGGTAGTATCGTCCATCAGGGCTTGGGTCAAGGGAAAACATGCCCCCCCTATTCTCGACCTGGAGCCCCTGTGGAAATTGGTCTACACTTTCCACCATTGCGTTTGATTTCGAAATCCCACTTGCGGTTGAATTCCAAATAGCATTAGCCACATGATCGTGGCCACTTAAATGCAGATATTGGATCAATCCAAGTTTATCTTGGCAGGGCTTACACTGACTGTCAACAGCCCAAGATATTGTCGATGCCGCGTCCTATGCGTAGGCCGAAGCCTTGCCGTCGTCGTCATCGCATGTCAAAAACATTAGGTTCCTTGACCAAGAGTCTGCTTGACTGCGAACAATCGAGTGACTTAATATCTCTGTGGTGTTGCTTCCAAGGCAGACTGCGGCCCCTTGCGTGGCTGGCTCCGCAACATCGGATTTCCGGGTATCATCAAACATGACTTGTGCTGCGCCATCAAGCACACACCGTGAGGACAAAGGTCGTGAATCAATGATGGTAAAGATAAAAGGAAAAAGAGAAGCTTAAAATCCGTGGCAAGAGGGAAAGCGGCATGGATGCATGAGCAGGTTCGGGTACTTGGGTATTGATCAGTGACTCTAAGGGTATCACAAGGGCAATCAACGTGAGGCGGCCCACGGCGTTCCCGCGCAGACGACAACTCTAGATAGGACAGAAACCAGGCGACCAGGCTAATGCATGCCGGCAAGAAATCACATTCCGTATAAAGATCTGGTTGGGCAGACATCAGGCAGTGATGCCCCTGGGAGTTGCACAAGGAGGCGATACCAACACCACACCAGATTCTACGTAATCCGACGCAAGATTTATGCACTATGGGAAGCCAAGCAAATCAAGTCATCCAGTAGGTTTAAACGATAATGGATGCAGGTATTTTTGGCAAAGCGAGCAACCAGGCTACGCCGAACAAGCAGCATAGAGAGGCCGACAGGAAGTCACATTGCATGATGCAATTCGTTTGATTCGGCAATGTGTTCGAGCAACGAGAAACTGGTTGCGGACCCCTCACATACAATATAGATCACTTACCTCAGTAATCACTTCATTTCATTTCATTTCTTGATACAGGTATCCGAGCACACCACAACATCTGTAAGTTCTCACTCCAGAGACCATCCACCTCCATTGTTCCCTTCCAAATAGCCTGGCGGGCATAATAAGGCCTACATCCCCCTATATGCCTGATTCCCGTTCGAAAATTTCATCCGCATCAATGGAGTACAAGGGCAAGAAGAAATCATAGAAACGAAACCGGTTGATGTCGGTATGACCTCAGAGATCAAGAACGTGTATCGAGAAACCTCCTATGCGTCGTGGGAAAAATGGGCACCGGGAAATGCCGACCTGCATTCCCAAGAGACATCAGACTCCATGAAGTTTGCCCTCATCGTGCGTCGCGAGTTGAGGCAGGGCGACACAGGCGCTCCCATCCTTGCACTCCACTCGATCGTCATTCAAAGTCGCCTCATCAAAGCCCAGCTCCATCCGGTGTTTGCCGGATATCCTGGCATCAACATGAACCTTAGGAAGATAGAATTCTCTTCTCCATTCCATGAGTTCTTCTACCGGTGGGCAGTGTTTGTCAAAGCGAGGCCCCACGACGAGGAATCGGCGGAGTACAAGCACTACATGCTCTTTTTCGATATTGTCCAGATGGAAGTAACACCCCATATCAACCAGACAGAAGACCTCTTGGTCAATGGTTCTATTACCTTCAACTACCTCTGGGCAATCTTCGAGCCCAGTAGCGAGATTTATTCGCGCGTGGATGGCTCCGATCGCATATTTCACCTGATGAACTCATACTGGTATACCAGACCCTCCCCGGCAGCACCTTGACATTTGTTCTGAGATGCAGGTTTATTGATACTGACGGTGATCATTTTGGGTTCCAGTCAACATCGTTGGTAATAGACCAGTTTGGACAGGTCAAACCCATCTCTGAACTCAGTGTTATCCCTCTTCACCAGAAGACGGGAATTGACGAGATCCGCCGCGAACTGGAACAGCGAGGAAGAAAGTTTGAGGCATTGGCGGGCTGCCACTATCGATCCTATACTGGATCTTGTGTCCTCAGTCGACCCCCTCCAAATAGACAATATGTAAGTACCAATTAATTGTCATGACCCCTGCCCAGTCAATACTTCAGAAGGCCACAAGTTGACGTACAATATCCACAGCTGGACAAAGGGAGAGTCATGATTGATCGCAAGTCGTACGATAGATACACCGGCGGCAGCGGATCTCTCCTCGAGTCTCTGCTACGGCCCTACGGAGACTGGAGTTGACACTTTGACATCATTGCTGGGTTTGGATGATAGCGACGACGATCAAGACAATGCATTCTCAATTCCACCGGCTATCAGGGCCATGAAGCACTTGGCTCGGAGGGTGAGGCGAGGGCGTGCTGCAGCCCGTCAAGAAGTCGCAGGTATGTCAATATGTCCCATGAAGTACATGTAGTAACTAGTGGCTAACCGACATAAGCACCAGGCGGGAAAACCCTGACAGAAACACATTACTCGCTATGCACTCTTCTGGTCCGGGGATTCTGTCTGAAAATCAAGAAATGGGGTACGTGCTTGATATGGCTTTGAATGCCCCGAGGACTATGCATCTTAGGATACACAAAGCTGATACTGCTATTGATCTCTGCTAGTGTGTTTCCACGTTGACGGAGTGACAGACGTGGAAACGAACGACGCGGCACTCGGCCACCTCGTGCTCCCCTCCGATTACAAACGCGTCATCTGGGCTTTTGTTGAGGCCCAATTGGCCGGATCAGAGGATTTTGATGATGTGATTAAGGGAAAAGGTAAGCCAAGGTTGAACATAGCACATCTCAACTTGGCGTTTGTCCAACTGATCGAACGCTATCTAGGAAAGGGCATGATAATGCTCCTTGCCGGGGAACCTGGCACGGGGAAAACACTGACATCGGAATCTGGTATGCATTCATTGTACTGCGGACAAAGTATGCTGCCGTGAGAAACTAACGAACGTATTACCCAGTTGCTGAGTCGCTGCGTCGCCCACTCTACTCCATGACCGCCGGGGAACTCGGCAACACTGCTGGTGAAGTCGACGAGATGCTCCAGCGGGTACTCGAGCTGTCATCGGGATGGGGCGCCGTTCTCCTGATCGATGAATGCGACGTCTTTCTCGAGTGTCGTAGCAGCAAAAACTTGCACCGTAACCAGTTGGTTTCCGTCTTTTTGCGGCTGCTAGAGTATCACCAGGGCGTCATGTTCCTGATCACCAACCGGGCCGACAGCTTTGACCAGGCCTTCGAGTCGCGCATTCATCTCACGATCCAATATCCGCATCTGGACGCAGAGTCTCGCCTGCACATCTGGAAGACATTCGTCAGACCATTACCATCTTTGGAGGCCGAGCCTGGCACCTCGGAAAAGGTGGATTCTGATGGTCCGAGCAAGAACTACATTACTGATTTGGACCTTCAGAGATTTGCGTAGGAACAGTTGAACGGGCGACAAGTCAAGAATGTCATAAAAACAGCAAGACTGTTAGCCGCGAGTGATGGAACTGCGCTGTCGCCGGAGCATGTGGAAACAGTCCTGCGCATCAAACATAGTAATGCCACATTCACTTGAAGACATGAATGGAGCGAGCATAGGATGGCAGAGAGATACAGAGTAGATTGTCGCCATAACCGTAAGATGTATTATTCCACGTCATTGAGTTCCTGTTTAGACGTATATCACGGTTGTTACTTGACTAAAAGCAACTGGTTACTTCATTTCTTGAGGGTGTCAGTTTTTAGGGACATGTCAATGGTTCAAGACCCAGACTCATTGCTCAGATTGGTGTGTCTACTGCTTCAGGCCGATATAAACCCTGGATCGCAAGTCCCATAATTCAACTCCTTCTAGAAAGTAATTAGGACAGTCAGTAAGATCAATTATTTGTTTGTTTTTTAGAGTGAACTTAAGGATCTGGGATCATTAGACGGCATCTAGCAGGTTTTCATCCCATACAAAAGCAGGCCTATATATTGAAAGTGGCTACTAGATGTCAGATTAGCTAAGGATAGAAGGTTTCCTTAGAAATTGTAAGAGCTCAAATAGTGGTGACCTTGAAGGCCACCAAGAGCAGAGATACGAGGAAAGTGCAGCAACGACTTGGTGTAAGAGACAATACCTGCATAAGAACTGACCTGCATGCAAGTGCGGCTGCACCTTTACGGCACTGCCACACTCAAGTCTCACAGTATTTACTGTGATTTGCCCGCTCAGAAGTTCTCATGCATCGATGCCTAACACAGCCTGACAGATTGGATAAGTGTATTTTACTTACTGGGTCATAAAGCAAGCCTGCCAATGTATCTATCTTGAGCCGGTAACAGGATGTCCCATTCTTTGTTCACAATACCTCTATACGTCAGCTTAATTTGCAACAGGAACTACGGCCTGTGGGATCTGGTCCTGTTCACAATTGACTAACTGGACTAGGCACTTGTTCCCATACTTGCTCCAAATCACATCACGATGGATGATTGCTTGAACGAGCAGTTTCACGTCGCTTGGATTCTTGCCTCCCCCGATCATCACAAGATCGCCACCTCCGTCTTTGACGAGACCTACCATCATGCTCTCCGTTCTGTATCCTCGAACGCGGTCTACACCACTGGTAGAGTGGATCGGCATAGGATCGTTGTGGCAAGCATGTGCCCCGTCGCCGCCTCCCCGAATACCGAAGACTTCATCAACAACTTGTTGCATGATTTTCCGGCTATTAGGGCGGGATTCCTTGTGAGCACCGACGCCGTGGCACCTCAAACGGGGCGTGCACGTGCGGGCGACATCGTCTTCGGAACGAAACCTGACTTGCAGAGTGGCACCACCTATTTCGATGCTGGACAAACGAAAAAACACGACCGGCTCTTCATCAGCGGCCAAGCAAAGCATATTCCTGAAATTGCAACATCAGCTCTCGAAGATATCCTTGGCCAGAAACAGCACGGCAAATGGCTTCAATACCTCGGCAAAGGCTATCCTCTCCATCACCGAACTTTTCGAGGTGCAATAGGGTCTTCCTTAGAATGTTTTGACGACCCTACTGTTCTTGATCGTATTGGACCGAAGAATGATATCATGTGCTTCGAGACGCTTGCGGCCAGCATAAGGTCTCAGTCGTTTATACTCGTCGCGGGTATCGCCAGTCTCTCAGACAACCAACAGTATTGCTTGCCGTCTGCGCAAGTTTGTGAGGCTCTCGTGTGGTATCTTTCCGGCCTGGTCCGTCTCATCAGTCCTATCAAACTTCTCACGGAACCTCCCTTGGCCAATTACTTCCAGTACGAGTCGTTTGATCTGGACCGCCCAGGATTTCGACTGGTAAGGCTAGAGGCTGGATCGAGCAACGACCCAATAAGCTGCCACCTATTCCAAGCCTACCTAGACGATAAGGAAACCATTATTCCGTATGAAGCGTTGTCGTATTGCTGGGGCTCCAGCACTTCCCCACGACATTCAGTTATGGTTAATGGGAGGTTACTCTTCATTACCGAAAATTTATTCGAAGCCCTAAAAAACCTGAGACAAGAAGGCGAAGACCGCATGATTTGGGTCGATGCTCTTTGTATTGACCAAAGTAACGTCCAAGAGCGCGGACACCAGGTTACATGGATGGGGAAAGTGTACGAGTACGCTGAACGAGTTCTGTTCTGGCTAGGCCATGTCCCATACAACTTCAGAAATCTGGTTCTCTGGCTCAAGGCATTCAAAAGCGAAGTTTCACGTGACGCGTGGGTGAATTGGACCTTCGACGACCCCAGATGGCCGCGTGTCTGGGCCCAACTACAACCACGACACATTGGGAAGTTTGACGCAGTTGAACTGTCATCAAAACTAAAGTCAATGATGAACAACGAATGGTTCAGTCGCGTATGGGTTCTGCAAGAGGTCGCCAATGCTCAGAGAGCTTCACTTGGCTGCAGTGTGGGCTGGGTTGATGCGATGGCTTTTGCAATGGCACCGAAACTTCTCGGCTTCCAAGCAAGCACCCAATGCCAAGCAGTCATCGATATAATGCCGGGTCCATCGAGGAGGACTTCTTGGTGGGCACAAAAGCCGAATATCTGTACCTTGTTGTGGAGGTTCAGAGAAAGCCAGGCTAGCGATCCTCGGGATAGGTTATATGCGCTTCTCGGCCTCGCCTCCGACATGAAAACTGGAGACCACAGGATTTTCGCAGACTACACTCAAACCCAAGACGGTGTTTTGAAGAACATCACAACTTATTTGTTCAACGATAACACCCACGATCTTAGAGTCGAAAGCCTCCCGGACCTGCAAATGAGGATTCCAAACCTTGCTGCTATTACCCTAGAGCGAATGGTCTTTCATGGGTCGAGCGTTGCGGATTTGGATAGGTTTATGCACAGACAGAATCACACAGTATGGCTCTCGGAGGCTGCAGTCAACTACGCTTGGTTTAGAAAGTCAGACCACTTTGAGAACTTTCGAAGCAGCCCTGCATTTCATCGAGTCGTTCTTGGGAGAATTCCCTCAGCCGGCTTCCCTGAAGATTTCACAACCTTGGATCTATTACTGAAGAGACGCAACGGGCAGATTAACCCGACAAAAGAAACGATTGAAGCGTTGAATCAAAGCGGTATCGACATCATCGAACAAGTTTTACAAAACAATCGACAGGACGTTGAAATCACGGAACCATTAGCTATTGAGGCAGCTCGAAAAGGACCCTCAATACTGCAAGCCATGCTTGACAGACATGACGCCAAATTTGGGATCACGGAATCTCTTGTCATTGCCGCTCTTGAGAACGGACCTGATACGGTTCAGGTATTGTTCGATCAACAGGGAGATGGCAAGATCGAAATGACGGAGGCCATTTTTGATGCTGCAGTTCAAAGTGGACAGACTATGTATCAATATCTGATGGAAAAGTGCTTTCCCGCCCACAGCACAATCAACGAACTTGCGAATGAAGCAGCCCGAATGGGGCCAGATATGCTGCGTCTATTACTTGACAATTTCGGCGGCCAAGTCATAATCACTACAGAACTTATCGATATTACACGAGAGAAGGGTATAAACCTAATCTGGATGGTCTTAGAGCAGCAGGACAACAACATCATGTTGACAAACGCACTTGCGACTGAAGCACTCCGAGTGGGATCTGGGACACTGAGGCTTTTGCTCGACAAACATGCCCACGAAGTCAAAATAACTGAAATGTTCGTATCCAAAGCGATTGACGATGGAAACGATTCATTTCAGATTTTGCTTGAAAGATGCAAAGATAAAGTCAAGATTGCTGAATCGACTGTCCTCAGCTACGCCTGGAAGGGGCATACTACGCATCGATTCTTACGTGATGAACGGGGTGGTGGTATCAAGATGACTGAATACGCCACATCGCCGGCACTGAATGGATCCAAAACCCTTCAACTTTATCTGGACAGACCCAACAACGAGATCGACATCACTAGCGACGTAACAATTAGGGCTGCTTCTGACACACTGCGGTTTTTACTTGACAGATGTAACGATCAGGTCAAGGTCACTGAAGACGTCGTTGAAGTGGCTCTACAGAGCGGCTCCGACACACTACGCCTTTTGCTTCACAATCAGCAGGGAGCATTAAAGGTCACATTCACTCTACAAGTAGACTTTGCCAAAGTTTTCAGGGGTGGCATTACGCATATTAGATTACAGTTTGACATGACGCCTTGATATCTGATACATGCATATTCACAGGAGGCTAGGGCAGTGCTTTCGGCAATACAAAAAACTTCAATATCATATTCTTTTGGTCACGATCTGAAAGGAAACATTCGTTTCAAGTCTAAGCCACACAGCCAAGAGCCCGCCGTAAGAGCGTCCGCTGTGTAAATCTTTGATTGAAGGCAGAGATGTGTACATGTAACTATGTACGCGACACTTATTATGTCACGTAACAAAACGACATCGTTAGTTACGTGGGCAGTAACTAACGCATATATACCTCGTGACATATTATACCTACATCACCAGGTGCACCACCATCCCCGCCCCTGACGCTAGCAATCTCAATAGCTAAAGTTATAATTCGGATGAAATAAATATAGACTTTTAAATTTGCTTTTGAAAACATAAGGGGGTAAGAGGTGGATGAGGTAAATATTGCCAACGCCATTAGTCTGCCATGAGAGGAGTTTGACAAAGCCTTAGAAACGGCGGAGAAGCAGTTCCCTAGTGGTCGCTCTGTTGTTTTCACGCAGAGTAAAATGAGTGTTGCGGTTGCAGTCCTGACAACAGATCTTGGCCGATGACTACCAGTGGGTAATGTGGAAGTAAATGAACGGCAGGAGCTTGAGGCACCGTAATGGGTCAACTGCGAAGCCGTATGAGTTGTGGATAATTAAAGAGAACAACTAATGTTCCCCTTTCCTCCAAGAGATAGGACATTCCTTCCTTTGAGTACTCTTACTCCCTCTCAATGAGAATCAGCTGCAAAACTCATGAAATCATCAGTATCCATCGCTCTGTGTCAAAGGTCTTCTAGAAGAAGGATAATAACACGGCCGTTAATGTTCTACGTGTTGACGCCTGTGTCATATATATCAAAGCGGAAATGTCTCTGTGTTGTAAACTATCTACTAGACGAAGAGACGGCATAAATCCATTGTGCCAGTCTATGTGATTCTCAGCTTCGTCATAATAAGCTACCCGTGGTCCTCGGCCCTTCACCCGGTAAAAAGTTGCACCCGATGTCGAAATTCTTGCTTCATGTTTCCACTCCGTCACCAAGTTGAAATACACTAGCAACAACATGCCTCAACTGAGCATTCAGTATCCGTACTTCTTTGAAAGGAAGTCAGCCAATAGCCCAGAGGAGATTGCTGTGCCGACATAACCGCTTCCAGGACCAAACGCCCAAGCACAACTGTCGCCGTCTTCCAAATCGACAGCCCAGATCATTCTTGTCAACAGAAGAGCAGTTACACCGCACGATATAGCGTAGTATGGTGTGCCAAACCCTGCCAGTTTGCCTGCCAGGACAAGAAAGTAGAACTGCACAGCAGTCGCCATATAGCAGGCCGGTTTCGTTCCCTTCCTTCCGAGGCGCACAGCGAGTCCTTTGACACCAGCTTTCAGGTCGTCAAGGTAATCCTGATGAGCGTAAATGGTGTCGAAGATGACAGTCCAGATGATCCCAGCGACATACAGACATGCCGCGGACTGGGCCAGTGGTTCTTCGAGGACCTTGTACACACGTGCCGAGAGATCCAAGGACCGGTCCAGCAGAGGGCTCAATGGATCCTTCCCGACCATGGCGGCCACCAGGAATATGGCATATGACAGCCCGAATCCTAGCTCGACTTGGGGATAGTTTGTGCAGCGCTTCAGCAAGGGGTAGATGAACAAGAGAACGCCGTCAATAGTGGCGTGAATCAACGTCGAATCGCCCAAGGGGTACAGGATGCAGGTTGCAACAGCAATCTGTGCGGCGGTGAAGAAATGGGCCTGCCCAGTTGTGACGGCACCCCGTGGGATGGGTCTCACTCGGCAGCGAGCGACCTGGCGGTCAAAGTCCTGGTCGAGGTTGTCGTTCCACGTGCAGGTGATGCCGCGGAAGATGGTAGTCCATAATCCCAGATACGCAGCAATGAATCCGAGAGTTTTCAAATCGATATCGCGGGAGAATGGAGGAATGTTGACAGCAAAACCAAGCCCTATCAAGTAGTGCCAGTAGAATGCCCAGAATCCTGCCTGGCGGTCGATACGCATGAGCTCGGCGTACGGAACCCATGCGTCTGGTATGAAGCGGAAGATGCCATGGGTTGGCTTGTTGTAGTCTTTGACTTCATCCATGGAGCACGTGGAAGAGAGTGATACTACTCGGAATATGAAGTGTATTGCAGGAAATCTAGCGTCGCTGACGATAACAGAGAGAAGAGGGATAACAACGAGCGGTGCCGAACCCCAGAGGCAGGATCGATCATTACCTTTATCATTAAGTCTACCTGTGGATCAGGGCATTCACAGAGCAAATGAATGGACATACATGAAGTACTCGAGTTCGACACTGTTGGTTCTTTGCATACTGTCTTGCATAGCTGGGCCTTGTCTAGCCCACATTCCGGACCCACACATTGACATTTGTTTGTGTGATAGATACGGAGTATGCAACATCCTAGTGCTTTTCGCCCGACCGCCCAAGGATTGGTCGAACCCATGTATACCAAATGCATGTCAAAATGTTTGTCCAACGTTTGTCAAGTCTGCCTAACATAGGCTATTCCGTATCTGACAAATATCTTCCCCGTGCAGGTATGCCTGCAGAGATGGCAAGACAACACCGCAAAGTGATAACGCCGAGTTCGGAACTTGAACAAAGACTTTCCTATGCAATGGCTTGGTGTTTGTAACGGATGTATTCGTACTGCGAAGTTTGTTATGCGCAGTCAAGGGGATAGATACATGTACGTATCACTGCATACTGTAGCCATCTCCTACTTATAATGGTAGGTACCCGCCACGATCTACGACTACCGCAGATCTATAACGATGAGGCCAAGCGTGAAATTGGCAAGGCGTCTCTGGGCTCTGAGATCGATGCTGCACCTGATGAAGTTATAAAGACTCAGGTCGAGAGAGAGTAGTAGTACGGTTGCTGTCTTCACAACCCTCACGCTAAGCTAGGGTAGCAAGATGGTGGTGACAAGGAAAGGCACTCAGTAAAGTTGACTTGAGGTGACCGGTGCCTAAGGAATCTACAAAATATCAGTGAGTTAGATGACCTGTACTTTGTGAGTGCCTCTTTTTTGGTCACCTGCCTGGGTAGCAATGGATTTGAGCTTGTTTGATGGCCGCGCGGACCATGTCTCTAGAGGCTGTTAGCGTGGATTTCGGTTAGCAAATCGGCAGCCGGGCCCAAACCAGATGGGTAGCCAAGAGATGAAAGAACAAAGTTTATTCATTGTAGCACTTGGCCGCGGATGGTCTGATATCGAGTTACAACAATTATGTTAAAAAGCCGTGCCGCCCCATGGTCTTTTCAAGGTTTCTCAGGCGTCATAATATCCATCATCTTTAATTTCAACATGTCGGAGGCCTCTAGTTCGCGGCCCCTGCTCTCTATCGCAATTGTGGGCTGCGGCCTTGGCGGATTGGCTTCCGCTTTGGCTCTCGCTCAAGCCGGTCACCATGTGACAGTCTTTGAGCGGAGTGTCAAACTACAAGAGGTAACTTGATGCTTCCCATATATTGCATCTTGATGCTCTCTGACACTGCCCAACAGATTGGTGCTGGAATACAGCTATCCCCGAATGCGACGCGTTTGCTTCAATACTGGGGCGTCTTCGAGGAGGTTCTCAAGTATGCTGACCAACTGGAGGCTGGGACTTTCCGCTCCTATCGGGGCGATGTGATCTCGCAATCACCACCCGTGTCACATCCGAAGCTGGTTAGCGAGGCCCCCTACATCGTGATCCACCGTGCAGACCTTCTCAAAGCCTTGCTGTCTGGAACATGGAAGTTCGGGGTGGAGATAAAACTGGGCAGCGAGGTAGAAGTGATCGATTTTGATAAACCCTCCCTACGTCTGTCCACTGGTGAGGTCTACGGAGCAGACCTGATCCTAGGTGCGGACGGGGAGAGGTCCCGTTGCAGGGTAGGCCTGTTAGGCCGTGACGACCCTCCTTACAGTTCTGGCGACGTCGTATACCGGGTCTCCGTTCCTACTATGAACATAACGAAGGATCACCTTGCCTGGGATCTGAAAAAACCGTCCTGCGTCAACTTTTGGATGGGCCCGGGCGGGCACGTGGTCTCGTACCTCATCCAGCACGACATGCTTAACATAGTTCTAGTGTACGCCGAGGGCGCAAGCGGCAATGCCATTTACGGGCCGCAGCGGGCAGACCTAGAAGAGTTCAGGAGCAAGATCCAAGGTTGGGACCCGATACTTCATGAACTCATCAACGTGGAAGGGTCTGTCTGCACTAAGTGGACTCTGTTCCAGATTCACGAACCGATTCAATGGCGTCATAGTAGTGGGCGATTTGTATTGATCGGTGATGCCGCCCATGCGATGTTGCCATGCCTGTGAGTATTGGGTCTATACATTCACTCCCATTCGTTCTGAAGCCAAATAGGCTGACTGTTCCTCAGTGCCCAGGGGGCCGCACAGGCATTTGAGGATGCAGGCGTCCTGGGAGCGATATTCAGCCAGTCGGTGGGGTATGACCAGATCCCCGATGCTCTTCGGGTGTTCGAGGAGGTTCGCAAACCACGAGCATCGGACATCCGACGGCTGACATTGAACCAGAAGGCCATGTTTGCCCTCGGTGATAGTCCAGAACAGGAGGAACGCGATGCAAAACTTCGAGCGGGTGCGGACTATGGGCTGTTTGAGTGGCTGTGGGGGTATAATGCCGCTGAAAGTGGTAGAAAGGCATGGCAACGGTTCTTAACCGAGACGTATGGGACCGGACACTAGACTCTCCACAGTATCCAAGTGACCAGGGAGGACAGCCATCCCTAACCAGCAGTCAAAGTGTGTGATCCATAGACCACCGACAGAAGAGAGACATATTCACGTAATGGGGACTTTTGGTAAAGCCTGTTCTCGCGAGCACTGAATACATTTCGTATAATTTTATTTCTGGTGCATCGTCTTTGAGAACTGCCGATTCCACTGTCCTTTCTTAATGGTGGTGAACCGTGGAAATTGTCGCTTGACGATAACGCAACAATGGCAAGAAAAGTCGATAGGCAGGAAACCAAAAAGTCGATAGGCAGGAAACCAGCAAGGAAGCGTTTCTAAATCAGTTTCTTACAGCATAATCACATAGCGCCACATATTGTCACATATTAATACCATTAATATCAGCCTTGTTCATAGCCTTATCAAGCTCTATGCTACTGATTTGGCTTGACGTAACAACACACAGGAGTACTATTCGGGCTATTAATAGAATTAACTATCACTGCTTAATTCTTCTATGCCCTGTTGTGCTCTCTAACTTATGACACAGTAACAATTGCCCCGCTCGCTACTTGGGACCGTCGATTTAGCGTAACATCCCCCTCTTGTGGCCAGCCGGCCGGGCCGGGGAGCCAAGCAAGGGACATTCTGTCGACAAAAGTTCCTCAAGAAAAATTGCGTAAATGGCCATTTCTTGAAACGTGGCACACCCAGGCATTGGGTGAGTTCGTTGGTCTGCTAGTGGCGTGGAAACAATGATTTTAAGTTCTGCAATTGGTTGGTTGGTTGGTTTCTTCGTCACATGAAAACCAGGATTATATCAGTCTCATGCGCACTTGGCTTCTACCACTCCTGCAGAGGATGGGGCGTTAGACGCGGAGATGATTCTGTCCAGGGGGCATAGAGTGCGGGCAAATGATTGCGGTGGCAGGTCCTGGCTTTCTAGCCTCTTAGGGAAGGTAGTTTAATAAATAACTCGTATCAGTGCATGGTGGCCTACAAGCTCAAGAATCCAACTCTCTCGACAACACTTTCTGGGCATGTGACTGAAAACGATGTGGACATCCAACGTGCATGTACGTAGGATTCGATTCATCATGCAATTCAACATATTATTATCACAAACTCTGTATCCTGTGCTAACCATATTTGGCTTGGCGCCCAGCATAGCGCCAGAAGGAGCGCCCAAGCGATCTGGGACAGCGTCACGGCGTGAATTGAGTCACGGGCCGAAACGACGCTAGGGACTTGATGACCTGGTTGCCCATCTCGGCCCTTTAGACCGGCGGGCCGACGTGGTGGACCCGGAAGCCCAGCTCCGGGTTTATGCCGCAACCGCGAAGTCTGATCCTGTATGGCACTGTCACTCGCCAACCAGGCCGACCCCATAACCCCATCAACACTGTAGCAACTGATAACTCCCAATGTTTGCCCTGATGCGTATTTTCCACGTCACCTGCATGATACAAAGCTTATCAAATGGCATTGCGTTTCCGGAACTGCCCGCGAACTGACTGTGCTTCCGCAATCTCCTGGGGGCATGCGTAAGTTCCCACACTGGATGGAGTTGCCATCTGCACCTGGCTGGTGGAGAACACTCTCCAACTCAAAGAGTATCGTGCGAGATTGCCATCCAAGGTATTTCTTTTTCATCAATGCCCGAAAGCATCAGAACTATCAATTTCATCCTATTTCTCAACCGTTGATTGCCATCATGTACTCCGTCGAAAACTGGTACCACATCTATTTGGGCCCTTTACTCGTTCTATGCTGTGCCTGCGTAGTGTTTTCCCAGATCTTGAAGCTTGCGCACTTGAAATACTCTTCAGGCAAAAAGAAACGGACAGTGCCACCGGGGCCACCGGGCCTACCCGTCTTAGGAAACTTGATACAGATGATGAAAGCCCGCCGCGAAGCCCTTTCGTTCAATAGTTGGGTGAGTTTGAGATTCCGGCACAACAAGGACTTTGGTCTTGTTCTAAGAATATTATAGCTATTCTCTCTAATACCGTACGGCGAAATGGTGACGCTGAGAATGGGATCCAAGACGTGGGTTGTGCTCAACTCGGACCGCGTCGTCTCGGAAATTATAACCAAGCGGGGGAAGATCACCAACGAGAGGCCCCATATGCCCATAGCGAGCGATCTTGTGAGCAACGGAAGGCGCACAGTAATACGACAGGAAAAAGAATGGCGAGAGGGACGCCGTGTGATGCATCAGTTGCTCAGTGGCTCGAACCTCAAGGTGTATGCTGGTATGCAAGAGCTCGAGAGCGTGGACATGCTGCGCCGGTATCTTCGGGATCCTGACCTCTGGTTCGCCCACAACTATCGCTATGCTACTTCCGTGCTTTACAGGATCGTTATGGGCTACCCCCTGAACAAGACAAAAGCGCAACTCGATGACTATCAAAGGGTGACAATCGAATTTGTCACGGCCATTAACCGAAGCTACGTGGATTTCTTCCCATGGCTTAGCAAGCTCCCCCATTTCCTACAGCCTTGGCGGCGTTTCTGGTCCAAAATGGGTTCGTTCCATCGCCGTGTCTTCCGTGAGTGGTGGGAGCCCATCAAGACCGCCGTGAGAAACGGCTCGGCGCCGCCTTCATTCGTTCGAGACGTGCTTCTCCATCCGGATGTAAAGTTCGACGGGGATGATGAAGAGGCCATGTACCTGGCCACGTCTGTCATGGCAGCTGGCGGTGACAACACACGTATGACGATCAACGTATTCATAATGGCCATGGCAACACGCCCCGAAGCCCAGTTGCGGGCTCGTGAGGAAATCGATCGGGTGTGTACGAATGACGAGTCGCTCAGGCTTCCCCGGATGTCCGACCTGTCTTCGATGCCCTACGTCGCTGCCATGATCAAAGAAGTTCTGCGTTGGCGACCAACTGTTCCTATTGTCCCACCCCACCAGCTGACAGAGGACCTGGAGTTCGATGGGTACTTCATACCTGCCGGCACATGCTTCCTGATCAACTCGATCGGCCTGTCGAGCGAGTTTGCCGACCCACATGAGTTCCGGCCCGAGAGATGGGTTGGCGATTCAGGACCCAATTTCTGGGGATTTGGAGGCGGCCGCCGGGTCTGCGTCGGGTGGAAAGTTGCAGAGCAAGCTTTGTTTATATCATTTGCCCGTTTGCTTTATTGTTTCGAATTCAGTCCGGTTCGTCCATGCTTCCCTATATTCTCCGGCATGGCCCAGACCTACGAAACACTAACATATGAGATATCTAGAACGGACCTATTGACGATCAAAGACTCAACCACCAGGTACTCGATGAGCCCTTCCCTGTGAAGGCCACTGTTCGAAGTGCCGGACACGCATCACTTATTGAGGAAGAAGCATCCAAGTACGAAGCGTCATTTTCTACATTCGGGGCCAAATGATGCCTTTCGACTGAAGTAAGAATACACATCCGATTGCAGGGGGGGCGACATCGGGAAACAGAATGTGTACCAAACTGTGGGTGTTGTTGAGAATGCAAGGCTTCGGTGCTTCCATTGGCGATCATGTCCGCCCTTGGGGGACATACGCTTCTGTGCGACCAGAGTCCAGGTTCCATGCGCTAGGTTACATGACTTCAACTAGGTGTATCCTTACTAAGGATTCCAAGACCCAACCAGCTCGAAGTGTAATGTGTCTGGCAAGTTTGTAAACATAGGCATTATTGTCTGACTTCTGAATACTTTTCAAAGATTCACCGTCGCAAAGCCTGTAGCATTGTAACTAGCAAGTCAGATGATCCTGATGGATCCCCGATTACAAAAGTTTATTGTTACAAAAAGCGGTCGCCTAAGCATCAGAAGAAAGCCAATGCGTTGGGAGGGCTTGCAACAGCTCCCGGAACCTATGATGCCTGCGCTTAGTAGGGCCCACAGTATTGGGAAGAGGTAGACTTACGTTCATGGGAGAACTCGACAGGAAGAATATGTATCGACCTAGTGAGGAGCAAAGCCGAGCGACATCTTCCAAGTAAAAGAGCTCTCCTATCGGCATGCCCCAACCAGCGAGAAGCCACTCGTGCATGTGCCATTCTTCCTCCTTACAAGGCCAAACTTCCAGAGATCTGCTGTCTCCGCAGATTGCGGCGATTTTGTTGTTCCACAGGAATTCGAGGAGCTCCCGTGATGGCTTAATGCCAATATTATCGGGTTTATTCGTTTTGTAATGATTGTTGAGCGCTTCACGCTTCTCAGGACTCATCGATTCGTACTGCGATAGGTAACCAAATCGAATGACGATGATGTCGCCTGGCCGGAATACGTCTTTGCTGAGCCCTTGCTCATTCAGGGCTTCAACAAGCGAGCTGAATGGCACTTCATATGCCGTGAAGGCGTCGATTTCAAGCCCGCGTTTTTGAGCCCAGGCATACCAGTCAATGAAAATAGCACGACCAGCGATGCCTTTTTGTGATACGTCTAGGGATTGTTTAGCTTTGTTGGGAGTAGTGGACGCAAAGCCTCTTACGTTGTATTCCGTTCGGGATGTGTGATTCAGAAAAGTCCTTGGCAGTGCGACCCATGTAGTACAGCTGCACCAATGCATAAGAACTTGACTTTGCAATACTCGACTGCTGAAAAGGCGAAGGGGGGCTCAGAGGGGGTGGACTCACGGCTTCATCCTGGTATGCATAATGCCGAAACCCGTCCCACTGAGAACTACATTGGGAGTTAAAGCTCCACTGAGGTTCACCACGTCAGATTACGCTCTTGTAGCCTGTGAGCCTCCATCTGTACTTACCTCATCATCATGAGCATGCTTGAGAGGAGCTTTATTGATAGTATTCAATTCAAGCAATTTACGAGCGAACTTCGGGTTTGAGGCTCCTGTCATGGACCAGCTTTTACGTAACTAATATCAGTCAAGGCTCAAGGAAGTTCGCCCGAAATGCTCTTTCTAGACTTAGGAAGCCCAAAGTGCGTAGAACTGTGGTATTGGACAGTATACTTACTTGAGAGATACCCTCTTGCCATCGATGATGTTTTCTTTAGCCGCCCGTGCGACGACATCGTCTGTAAGCAGATTGAGAGTACCAAGCTGGTCGTCTGGACCCCAAAGACCCCATGCGTTGCCGTGTGGCCCTGTTTTGTCAAGGGGCAGTTCCTCAAAGCTCGGGTATTTGTCCGTAGCCATTGTGACAAAATGAATGAGAAAATCTGGCAATGATACTCAGAATAGAAAGCAGTGTTCGTATGAAAAGCAACAATGCTACACCCTTGTGAAATCGAGAGGTGAAGCGGCACTAGCTTGCGAGACCTCTCGGTGCTGTTGACTTCAACTATGACGAGTGTGAAATTGCCGATTGATTGTTTGTTATGGGCGGTCTGGGCTTCGAGTGTGTCCGATAGCGCAAGTCTATATCACGCAGGAGGGGTACCGGAGTCGGTCCGCAACGACGGAGAGGCTCCGATTATATGAAAACTTCAAGTGGGGGCCGAAATCGCGAGCCCTAGGCAGAGGAATGGTCTCTGTCATCACTGTGAGCCATTGCCTCGGATACTACAAGGAAATACCAATCGATAGTTTGATATGGAGGGGGCCGGCAATGTAGGCTTGGAGAGTGTCCAATAGCACCGGTCCGTGGTAGGCATGGGCTCACCGGAGCCAGTCCGCTGGACGGGGAGGCTCCGATCATGTGGGAACCTCACGTGGAATCCAGTTGCATCCCCCCCTGGGCAGAAGGAATGGTCTGTGACCGTGTTTACCCCAAGCCCGCATAGATTTTGACCCTGATTCAAGCTTAGTGCGGAGAGAATATGCGGAGAGAATGTGGAGATGGAGCTTGTAAACGCCGTTACCCCGGATCTAAGGCTTTACTTGGTTAGACAACCCCTTGGTCCCCACATGTTCAACAAGTAGTTAGCTTCCTTCGGATTTTGTCCGGTTTGCCTGCTTTGAATTGACATAAAGAACTGACATCTCTCCAAGTGACAATTGCCAAGGTCGGTTGATACGTGTGTTCTCTCTTGACTACGCGTCCTTCAGACCGAACGACCAGCCAAGTTGCGACACAGGAACGAGAAATGGATTTGTCGAAGCCGGAGGCTAAATGCCTAGAAGAGTCGAGGCCCTCATATCCAACCCTCTCGCTCGAGGATGGAGAGTTCATGGAACGGTATGAAGGGAAGGCCGGTCGTGCAGTGGTCAGAAAGGTAAGAAGCTCTTTTGGATCCAGGAGATTAAGCAAACACGAGATGCGCTCGAATCTGCATGATGAATGCTAATGATTATACCTAATCACATGTAGATTGACTACAGGCTGGTACCAATTATGGGTATCCTTTACCTGTTGGCCCACATTGACAGAGGAAACATCGGCAATGCGAAAATTGAGGGCATGGATAAAGACCTCGGTCTCGTAGGAAACCAATACAACATTGCTAGCACGATCTTTTTCGTCCCGTACATCATCTTCGGTAATGCCCCGCACTGCGCGTTTACACTTCTATTCGCAGCACTAACCTTCCCATCTTCCAGAGATCCCCTCAAACATCGTGCTCAAGAAGGTTCGGCCCAGCCTTTGGCTGTCTTTCTTGATCCTTTCATGGGGTACTGTTATGACTCTCATGGGAATAGTCAAAGATTTCCAAGGAATGGTGATTTGTAGAGTGTTTCTTGGACTTTGTGAGGTAAGCTATTGGAATAAGTCAACTGAACTGCTCTCAAGTATCAACTGTGCTAATCAAGGATGTTCATTCTGTAGGCCGGCTTCTTCCCAGGCGCCGTTTTCATCGTCAGCACTTGGTACCCCCGTCATGAGCTTCAACAGCGCCTTGCCATCTTCTACACTGCGTCAGCCTTCTCGGGTGGTTTGAGCGGCCTTTTGGCGTTCGGAATTGCTCGTATGGATGGCATTGGTGGTCTGGAAGGCTGGCGGTACATCTTCCTACTGGTAATCAAGCTATAACCCCGATGATGATACTATGTATAAGCGGAATACTAACATATAAACAGGAAGGAGCCGTGACCATCGCAGCAGGCCTTGCCATGCCCTTCTTGATCGTGGATACCCCGGAGAGGGCCAAGTGGCTCAGCGATGACGAGAAGCGGTTCATAGACTTGCGTCTTCGCTTGTCGGGTGTTCGTTCCCAAACCCAAGAAGGTGACAAGCTTTCTTGGCGTCTGCTCTTCCAAACCTTGACAGATTGGAAGATTGGCCTGGGAATCTTGCTTGCGTGGGCCAATTCCGTTCCGAATGCTGCGTTCAAGTTTACTATGCCCCAGATTATCAAGCAATTGGGATTCCCTACTGCGACGGCTCAACTGCTTACCATTCCTCCGTATTTCTGCGGCGGTGTGGCGGCATGGGTCACTGGCAGAATGTCAGACAAGTTCACGTGGCGCATGCCGTTCATAGTCGGACCGATGGCTGTGCTTGCAGTAGCACTCGGTATCCTTTTCCATTACTCCGGCGATGTGAATATTAACGTACCGGCCATGTATATCGGAGTCGTGTTGGCTCAGATCGGCACATACCCACTCCTCCCGGGCATTAGTGCATGGATAGGCAACAACTTGGCTCCGTCATGGAAGCGATCTATCGGACTTGCGTGGCTTCTGGCTGCCGGTAATGTTGGAAGTAAGTACATTTTTCACCGGAATATTGGCAGCACGAAAATATTAATCAATTTATCAGGCATCATTGGATCAAGCATTTTCTTGGATAACGAGGCCCCGCAGTATCCAACTGGATATGGAACATCGCTGGGCATCATTTGCATGGCACTCATCGCAGCATTTCTGTTGGAATTCCTTCTGTGGACTTCAAACAAGAAGAATTCCCAGCGCTCCGAGACCGAGATTCGCCAACAGTACTCCCAGGAACAGCTGGACCGCATGGGGGAGAAAAGCCCTCTGTATCAGTACACTCTGTAAAAGGTGGCGGACTTGGATGACAGAACAAGTGAGAGTCAAGAGAACATTTCAAGACGATCTAGTACCAGCTTCTAGATGCAGGATGAGAAAGCACCTATTCTCTAGTTGCAATACGACTTCCTGTTGCGTCATTAAATATTTTGAAGGCTTTGCAGCTGCTTTGAAGCGGCGGTTGAGCTTTAGTGACCTTGGGACCCCACAAAGCATCGAGTGTGACATCGCATAAACATAAGCGCACCTGGAGATCTAGCACAATATATACCCCCAATCACACATACCTTAGATGTCTTAGACCTGACGCCTATTTCTGAACAGCGTAAAGTCTACAAATATATATAAAACGCCTTGTAACGCGTTTCAATTAGCAATGATTGACACACAGCTGCGACTGACCACGTGATTAAGCACTGTGTATTTTCGAGAGTCAGAGGGAAAAAGTAAATCAGAGCCTTGAACAGGTACTCAGAGTAAATGACCCACTACAACATCGCATACGTAATAGTGTCTCGGGGTGGGCTTGATCTGGATGTAATGCCGATGGGCCGTTCCCTCTTCAAGACCCTTGCCAGGAGCGGAATTCCACCTGAAATCACTTGTGTGTGGATTTGTCCATCAGTAATCGACACAGATTGCTATGGGCAACATAGATAGACAATCGAGTCTAGTGTAACTGTGGCTGCATGTCTCTTAGTAAGTGTGATTGCGGTGCTGTGGCCCTCATTTTAGGAGCTGCGATACGATATCAACTTCAATCGTTCACACTTTGGGTCCTGTAACCTAAGGATCGTCCAGTGTTGAACCTAACAGCTCCAAAGATTCTGAAGTCAGGTAAGGATATCTACCGTCAAATAACAACGATAGGATTGAATCTAGGTGGATCGCTAAAGGAAGCTGTACATGACAGCCGACCTTACGTCAACACATATAGGACTGGCTGTATCGATTCTTTACTAGATATATGCAGCTACATAAGGAGATACGTTTGAGCTGCTATATGATACAACTCTTTAGAACACGTAGAGTGTCTGGAATTTAGCGTATTGAGCGTTATTCGGGTCTCTATCTGGGAACGATACATAGGAGTACGGAAAACGGCCTACTGTAAATATGCAAAATATCACTGAGTCTGTGCAGCGTTAGCGTGTTGTTTGTCGGTAATACTACCAATAGAAACTGCGATGCTTACTGAGAGCCGCAAGCCTATCTAAGCCAGCTACGTTAAACAGGAAACGGCCATGCAAAGAGCCAAAGGAAGCATCAATACAAATAAGAGCCATAGCTTCAACTTTGGATGAGACTTGAGCTTGACTTCAAGTTGCCACATATAAGAGAGCCACCGGGCACTTCCACTGTTCAACATGCTTCCTTACCTTCCCCTGCTTGCCGCTCTTTCAGGCCTATCCGCCGCTGCCGCGCTGGCCACCACGACCCTCGGTGCGCCGCATCACCTCGTTCACCAGTTCGACAATGGTTTCTGGGCGGAAAACATCGCCGTACGTTCCAATGGGAAGCTACTGATCACCATGATCGCCCCGTACCCGCAGGTGTATCAACTGGACCCGCTCGCGCCAAACCCAGCCCCGGAATTGATCACCACGTTTCCCAATCATCTCGCAGCTCTCGGGATAGATGAAATCAATCCCGACGTCTTCGCTGTCGTGGCCAACAATTTCACGACCTCGGCTGGCGGAAGCACCCCTGGTTCGAACACCATCTACAGCTTGGACATGCGAACCTACGACGCGGATGGGAAAGTCAACGTCTCGGTTCTTGCTCAGATTCCCGACGCCGTTTTCCTCAATGGACTCACCACTATCAAAGGCGGAGACGGAGGCAAGTTCCTTACATCAGACTCGTTCAAAGGCCAGATCTTCGAGGTTGATATTAAGAGCGGATCTTCCAAGGTCTGGCTCGACGACCCAATCCTGCACTTTCCTGCGGGTGTAAGTCTCGAAATTGGCGTTAATGGAGTGCGTTATCGTCCAGAAGACGGCTTCGTATACCTCAGTGTTCTCACACGGGGTACCCTTGCCAGAGTTCGTTATTCACCGGACGGTATCAGGGAGGCCAACGACAAAGCAAAGGCAATAAAGGTCCTGGCAACGTCAAAGTCGAACACGCCATTCGACGACCTCATTGTGGCTCCTAATGGAGATATATATGCTACTGGTGGAGCTGACAATGTGTTGTATCTGGTTAGAGCGGGCAGCGCACGTCTGACTCCGTTTTTTGGTTCGTCTGGCTCTCTCGCGCTTGCGGGTCCCACTGCAGCTAGGTTTGGTAGGACGAAGCTCGATCGCCACATCGTCTATGTCACTACCAATGGAGGCGTTGCAGGTCCCGTCAATGGTACGATCACCGAGCCTGGTAAAGTAGTCGCTATCGACACCAGAAGGCTGTAAAGATTTGACCTAGGGCTTAGCTCTTTAGGGGGACAGTCAATTGGGGAGATAGAGATTGTACTGGTCAAGGAGACTAAACATTACATATGTGACGTCCGACATTTAGTATACAATCCCCATCATCCTAGTTTTGGATTTCTATAAAGATAATCTTAGATTGAAATCTGATAACCAACCCCCGTCCTTGAAATTGCCATTGAACTATACTTGAAAGGGTTTTCAACTGATATATCAAGTGTTATAAGGCCGAGTTTGGTTTTGAAACTTAGTGTCACTGGTAAAGCGATCAACTAGTATGCTACAAATGAATCATTCTCAAATGTGTATATCTGCATAATCTGCAAATGATTCACTACATCCCGCTATGCCAATCACCTTGTCAAGTGTTAAGAGAAAAATAAATTCTTGCAATAGTAGTTGGGCAAAATCAATATTGCTACTTGCCGGCAAATATCTTGCCCAGATTCACGAGCTCATTCCACCGGTTATCTTGACGTATCTCGATGTTTCCCTCAGGAGTCATGACCTTCATTTCTTGTATCGAACTCGTTCCGAATTCGTAGGTTTTCTTGTTGTTCATGAAAGCCACTAGAATTTCAATCCAGTCCTTCATAAGGAGTTCCTCAGCTGGGGTCGGACCATGGGTAATTGCAAAGCTGTCGACGCGGTGCTGTAAGCAAGGCTGAACACTGAGAAAGAACGAAGACAAGGTGACTAACTTCCAAATAGGCCTGTCCATGGCATGGGATACTCCATAGGATGCCGGCGCAACCTTTTCATCAATGAAGGACATCCTGTAAGCAATCTGGTACCGCCAAACATCTTTTATGTCGACACCGTTGTCTACTAGCGCTTTGACGAGCAACCTGGAAGGTGCGCGCACCTGTCCATCTGCCGTTATTGAGCCTTCGTCTTGTGTCAGCAATTCATATACATCAGACAATATGATGCTGTGCGGTACCAAATATATTCTGCCAGTCTTCTAATTTGCCTGACTTTGGAAGTGTGTACTGCTGAATGGCGCGGTCCGTCACATCTGGTGCGTAGTAGTTTGAGATCTGCAGCCGAAGAGCATCGAGGGTCGGCTCGGTCGGGGGGCTGTAAGACGCGTATAGCGTTTCTTCGTTGAGCACCTCGCCAATAAGAATCCTGTACTTTCGCTTCTTGAACTCATTTGCAAACTCCCTGCTCTGTAGGTAGTCAACCATGCCAGTGTGGATAAAAATGTCGTCTGTGACCGGCCGGAAAGTATGGTTCTTCAGGTGAGGGATCGCTCCCAAAAGTTCTTCCGCGCTCTTTGCCCGTAGGATTTCCAACTTCTGATTGTTCGGAGTGCCTGAGTTGATCTCAAAATGGCCGCAAAGCTCTTCAAACTGTCCTTGTACCTCGGCGAGAGACTTTGGTTGAGCCGGAATGGCGTTGGAGTCCATGAAAATACGACTGTACAGAGAGGAACCGTCGCCAGGCTTGCGGAAATCATACAGCATTTGAGCCTCGACGCTGTAGGCACCGGCGCTTCGACCTGCAAGGGTGATGTTTTCTGGGTCTCCTCCAAAATAGGCGATGTTATCTCGCACAAACTCTGCTGCGATTCGCTGGTCCCATAGGCCGAAGTTGCCGCCCGCTTCCCCGTTGTTGTCGTTTATGAGAGTCTCTCCTGAAAGAAAGCCAAAGATGTTGAGACGGTATCCTATGGCTACAACAACCGAGTTGAGCCCGCCCGTGGAGATCAGTTCCGTCGCATCCATCCCTGGTTCGTGCGACGGATCGCCTATCTGGAACCAGCCCCCATGGATCCAAAGCTGCACTGGCCATTTCTTGTTCTCTTCGCCCTCTGCTGGCACTGGGGTCCAGATGTTGACAAACAGACAGTCCTCGCTGTACGTGTTCTTCCCGCCATCGGGCTTCACGACGCTCCAGACGTTCTGAGGGCAGACTGCTCGAAATTTTGTCGCATCATATGCACCGCCGTTGGCATCGGCGTAAGTGTAGTCGGCTGGCAAGGGACGCGGTTTGCGCCACCTATATTCGCCAGTTGGTGGGAGGGCATAAGGAACTCCAGTAAAGCGACGGGCCTTGTTGTCGAATTGGAGGCCACGAATCGTGCCACGGTTGCCTAATTTGAGCTCAACTGGCGTCTCTTGATAAGAAATATTGTTGCCCATTTTTGTTTTGGTAGTTCGAATTCCGCTGCGCTAGAATACGTGGCTAGGAAGTTGTCGTAATATGACACCCATCTGATTGAGGCACCAGACTGTTTTGATGTGCCTCGCTTAGAGAACTAAAACCCGAGGTGGTCCGAGATCCGTTCCGGTGCGGGGCCGATAACGGCCTGTCTTATCATTGTCCGGCGTTTCCCGGTCTAGATCGGATATCAGGCCGGACAACTCAGCGGCGACAATTCTCCTGCCCTGTTTGAGACTCAAAAAACATTGTTCTTTCTTCATCTCGATCAATTTGAAGCGCCACGTGATGAATTTACGGGAGGAGTTAAATGCGCGGATCGATTGTGAACGCGTCTTCGTAGAGGAACTTTCAGAAGGCAGAGAGCTTAGACTATCTGGAAACATTGCGTAACTAATACACGTAGCAAGGATTACAGCTATAGATTATGGCACCGGAGAATTTATGCCAATGATGTCAACCCGTAAAGCATTCTTTTGCTCCAGTGACCTTTTCAGGTTAACGCACACAGAAGAAGTGGCGCATTAAAACACCATGGTGCCAGCGATGGCTACGTGCCGATTGCCAGAATGGCGAAACACGAACAGGTCACTGATAAGTGGAGCAGTTTTCTGGGGCACGAGTGAAAATGGATTTTGGACGCTTTCATGGTCATTGATTGAGGGTACGTCTCATCAAGGCTTTTTTAGCATGTTAGTCTTCCCGGCTCCTAAGCATAAATTTCAAGACATGGCGCATAGCGGCTCGAATGCGCAACTCACTGCACTATGTTGTGTAGTTCTGAAGTGTGGTAATTGTACCCATCGGTCTTGCGTTGCGGTGAATGTCTGGCCATATCAAGAATAAGTCTCGTGTAGACAATGATTATGTCCAGCAAGCTCTATCACGACCAAGGTTTAAGACCAGGACGTTACTCCAACCTTGAACTTAGTTCACAAGTATTTCGTCTAGAGCACAGGAGCTCTTTTAGTCGAGCTATCTTCCACACCTCCTGGTATGGCCTCAACAGGCCCACTCACTGTCTTGGGCCTTTCGAACGGTGCCATTCCCCTTTTGACAGCAACATGGTCCTCGAATGTCCCATAAATGTCGAAATCGTCTTGGTAGCCGAGTCTTCGAGGCTTGAAAGCAAAGGTCAAGATCGCGTAGAGAGTCCCAGCCTCGAGAAAGCCAAAGATGTAGTTCCCAAGGTAGTACTTATAGAGCCCATCATTGATCTTGACACTAGGGTTGACTGCCGAAATCATCCCAGGCATGGCTGGAACGAAACAGACAACCCATGCGATGAATGCTCTCCAATTGAAACCGTAGGAGTACCAATAAGCCCCGTCCTTCGAGCCAGTATACAGCTGGCTGATTTCGATCTTTTGACGGCGGATTACGAAGTAGTCGGTCATCATGATGCCTGTCAACGGCCCCATGAAAACGGAAAAGCTGGCTGCTACGGCTACGAAAACGCTCGCAGTATTGTAGAACTCCCATGGCTGAACTGCCCACGACAGGGCAGCTGCCAAAAGCGCACCGCGTTTGATAGTGATCCAAGTTGGTACAAGACCTGCGAGATCCATCCCGGCTGCATATCCGTTGCCGAGGACGTTTTCGGCAATCTGGCCGAGGACGAAACCTAGGCTGCAGAAGAAAGCACCGGCTCGAGACTTTGAGTTGTAATCATCCATCATCCATTGTGTGATGATCGTCAAGGGATTCCACATTGGCTCTTCCAACTTCCAAATTGCCATTGAGGCAGAGGCCGTTAGGATAGCGAAGATGGGAACGATCATACCGGGAATGAAAAGCGAAAAGACGATACCGGGAACTTGGATACCCTGTCTGCGCGCAAAACGCGTAAAGTCACTCTGATTGAGAATTCCAGCAGAAATGTTTCCCACTGAAGCGATGATGCCGTATACCCAGGCCCATTCCTTGGTGAGCATGGAAGCCTGTTTTGCCCCTGACTCAAACAGGGGACCCGTACCGCCAGTCTTGCATGCCCATATCGTGATGCCCATCATGGTGATGAAAACAATCAAGTTGGCTACAATGACCGGTACTTTCGCTTTCTCGATTCTAATAAGCTGTTCAGCAAGATCGATCAGTATATGAGCATTACGTTAAGATGGATGGTCAGGTGACACCTGAGCTGACTTACAAGGAAGGGGGCCGAGATAAGATGAAAAACAACAAAGCCTACTAAGTCCCTGGTCACCATGTGGGCGCTCTCTGGAAGCGTGTTTTCCATCATCAAAAAGTCATAACTCCAGCTGCTGAGCATTGCGGAAACACAGAGGCCGCCTAGCCATGCCTGAGATCCATACCATACAATCGAAAGCATGATTCGGATCAGCTGACCAATATAGGCTCCATTCATACCAAGAATTATTCTAGATCACGCCGTTAGTTTAAGTCACTCTAGAATCTTCGAGAATCTAACGGTTGAATCTTGATTACCTTTGAGAGACCGTGAAGCCAATATGCCACTCCGATCCCATCCAACCATTCCCAATGACCAGCAAGCAGATAAGTACTCTGGCAAGTATCATAAGGCCGATAGTCTGTGGAATGGTGAGACCCAGAGACAAGAGAGACGCGGCACCCGTCCAAGCTGAGATACATAGGCTGAACACAAGATTAGCTGCTGTTTGTTGGCCTCGTGCTTATATGCAACCCCCAATCTCTACCTACTTCGAGATGGATCCAAACCCGAGGAAAGCCCACATACCCCAGGTCCGTCGGTTCGGGGGGAGGGGGGCTATATCAGGATTGATCCATTTTGTCGTCTCGTAGCCGTGTTCTGTGTCGTCACGAACCCGAAACGTTTCGAGAAACCTTCGGGCCATTGTATCCTATCGTTCAAAGTAACGGGACTCGGTCTGCGAAGTAGTATCAATCTCCACCCTGCGGGAGCGGAGATGAGTGCGGGTTCAACAAATCACTGCCCGTTACAAGACCGGTCGTTATTGCTAATGTTCGTTGAGAAGTTCTAGATCCAGAATATGCAGGACTGTTTCACGCGACTGGAAATCCCGAGAAAGTGGTCATGTTAAGAGCAGCCTCGGCTCTTAAAGTCAACAGCACAAATGGATACCCCTGAGCCCTCGCTGATTATGTACTTTTCCTCTCACAAACACATACGGACAACTGGACTGGTCCGCACGCTAGAGCTTATCAGATGGCGTTACAGATACATATGCATGATGGCCTTATCCGTTCATGTATCCTTGAATAATCCCTGGGGTCTGCAGGCAGTTCCCGCTAAACACAGTCCGATTCACTCCGAAGTCGTATCATACCCCGCACTTGATTGAAGTAGTTTGTGTCCACCAATCTTGGGCTTTTGACTTGGAACCAACTCCCTTGGAGAGGTAAAACGGTTGCGGCAAAACGGGCGAAAATAAAAATTGCTCGGACCTTGAGTAGGCCGATCAATGAGTTCGTAGCGAGGTGGAGAAAACCCGAGAGTACCTACATCTCATGAAATCTGCCCAATTATTATGAGATTACTAGCGCTTACAGGACGGGCTGTTATCACTCTTTATCGAGATAGCTTGTGAAGATAGCATAGATAACCAGATGTGTGCCACAACGGCCACACTAACGATATGGTTCCGAGAGAGCGGTTCAAATATCCACACTAACCTCAAGGTCAATCCACAATAGCACCGGTCTGCAGAGAAGCCTATTTCAACTTCTCAGGTGCCTCTATTCCCAGTGGCTAGTTTCGAGATCAACTTCCTTCCATAGGATACTTATTTGATCCCTGCGCAGACTTCGTCATATTGGCAAACACTCTCCCGGGAATACTGCCGCCAGAATCATCCAGTTCCAGCTCCTGCCTTCGTCCCTCGCTTTCCAAACCCTTTCTTTGACGAATTTCTTTGTTCGCTCAACCGTCACTGTCTTGCGATGCGAGCTTATTGCATCAAAAGCCTCGACAGCTGCGGCTCTGTCATCCGCATCAGACATTTCGCAGGCGGCCATGAAGACCGGCCAAAGTAACATCTTGGATTCTGTCGCCGGCCCGCTGGTGTAGAGCATCACTTCGTGGGCTTTACTAAGGGCTTCGCTATCTGCTTCCAATGATGAACATGGTGGTTGGAACAGCCGATGCAGATACAAGAGAGCTCCTGCACGATAACTAGCGGCCTGAGCACGAAACTTGCGTGATGACCGAAACGAAAACTTGTCAGATATTGTGGGTTTCCATGAGTCCAGGCGCTTGCGAATGGATTCTGCTCGAAGGGTAAGATCCGAGTGCCAACTGTCCAGCCAGTTATCGGTACCTGCAGACACATATGATTTGTCTTCGGGGCTCGATTTTCGACTACTTCTATCTGAGCAGGCAGCTAGGAACGGAAGTTGCAGAGTTTGACCTCGAACCTCTTCAGCCAAGGCACAAAGCTCTTCCAGCAACGGCATGAGGCCAGCCGTACAGCCCAGTAGCCGGTCGGGATTACCTAGCTTATCCTCGATCCAGACATGGCTAGGAATCCTAACCCGGTGAAGATGGACCAGTGAAACAATAAGATCCTGTCTCGCCAGTGCTCTGAGGTAATACTTCGCCACAGAGGAGACCTCTCCCCCTGTTGAGACATGGTGAGCGATAAGGGAAGCCACATTGGACAGAACTGCGGGGATAGTCGCATGGTGTCCAGGCTGTGCAAATGTAACGAGCTGGGTCCAGTAAGCAGGCGATCCATATCAACATTTAACGGAAGTCTAGGCAGGTCAAGGCAGTCATGAACGACCCGCAGGACAAGACTCACTTCCATGGCGCACAGGCCCAGAAGCATAAAGAGGGCTTCTTCGAAATAATAACTTGAGGGTTTCATGTTCCTCAAGTTGGCAAGTATCTTCGCTCTCCGGTTGAGCACAACCAAGAGTGCACTGGACTCGTTGCCAACCTCGTACGAGTATCCGATGGCCGAGATGGTATCAGCGGCGACCAACGGATCTTGGTGCATCATCATCACGACGTTGGCGTTCATCTCCCCTACGAACTCGGGCCCAATCAGTAACTCGAAGGGGTGTCTGTTGAAGTAGAGCTCGATACGCGGTTGATCCGCGACCGGGATTATCCCAGGCGGGAGGAGCGAAAACGTCCGAGTGTGCAAGCTCAGCGTCGACCAACTTTCGTCGCGGCTCGGAGTCGTCGGTGATGCGTCTCCGGCCTTGACAGCCTCGGTCGTCGGGACGATACTCAAATATTTCGACAAAGTTCCTGGCGCTGGACCTTCGGCCACCGAGGCTTTACCCGCCCCACCAATGTCAGCGAGCGATAAGGGTGAGTGTCGAGAGTGTTGCGCCGCCTGCATCTTGTATCCCCGACAGACGAGTTTGCGTCGCGCACAAGTGCCGCACGAGGGGCGGATTTCGTCGCACTTGACTTTGGCTTTCCGGCAATCAATGCAGCCATTTCGCGAGCGTCTAATGGGGGTAATCAAGCGCTGCATCTGATCGGGGTCCATAAAGATGGGCTACTCGAAATCCCGAATAACCGCTCCGCTCATAAGCAATTGTGTAACTTCCATTCGGGGGTTGCAGATGTGGCAGAATACGCGTTCGTTATCACGTCCCCTTTCCTCCCGAGCGCGCAGCCAGCATTTCTAGAGCCGTGGCTCTCCGAGTTAAGCCCTATCCTATCCTGCCTGGGCCTAGACTGGAGGACGGTTCGCGGTGATTGAGCGATGGTTTGTCTAATCTTATCAGATTAACTTCCAGACCGCCCTTAGAACTGCGGGGGGCTTGACCAATATCGATCAGGGAGAGGACCTCTCGTGGTGGCATACTGAAGCCCACGTGCAGGCATATCCCTGTCTATCCATTCATTCTCGGTCTTTACTCTTTAGCAGGGTTTGTGGTTGAGAGCTTAATGCAGCCCAAATCTTTATTTCCACTTGCACCCTTACACCTATACGAGATACAGTGAATCTTGCAACATGTTCTGCTAGACTCGGACATTTCTATATACGATATTATTATTGTTGTTGTTATTTGTGGTGGAGGGGTACGCGTTCACTTCGGCAGTGTGTGCAGTGACAGGTTGTCAGCACAGCACGAGTGTTCTATAACGGCCAGCCGCCCATGAAGTTTGGGTGCGCCTTATCCCCTAACACTATGCGCCTGTTGACGTACAGCTAGCTATAAGGACGTTGTAAAACCCGGCGGGTGATGCCTAGGTAACCACCTTACGGTTCGGAGTTGGATTCTCACCTCCCTGTATTCTGAACCCGGGTCCGATCTGCGTTGTGAAAAAGCAGAACTGCCCAGTTTTCTGTTTTTCTGACGTCTTAATCTATTGAGTACTGACGCTTCGCTGCGTCTTAATGTACAATGCCTCTGGGTCCGCGGAAGGCCGAGCGAGGCTTACAGTGAGTGGGAAGCAGCGTGCCCATGGCGGATCTTACCACTCCCCTTGGCACTAAGACTGATGACATGGACGTCGATCCCCAGGTCTTGGTGAGGCGCTAATTCCCTCACCACCACTCACACCGCGATGCGAGCAGGCAGCAAAGTAGTTGAAGGGGGGGGGGCAGCCACTCGTATTGCCCGGTCGGATGGGCTATGCTTATGCTGTGCCTCAGACGATGTCATTAGGGGTCTTCAGGCCCGTATTAACGTGTGGCGGTGGCATCCTTCATGATGATCTGTGGTGATTGATATGCCGAGCTAGCAATGACGCTCTTCCGGTACGTGCCTCACGCTCGAGGTCGTTGCCTGTCAACAAAACCAATCCATCCTGAGCTTATTTCTCTCGCCGTTAAATACGTTGTGCCCATCCCCTCGTCTTGAGGTTTAACGGTTCACTACATATACATTATACACTGATAGAACCACGCCATCAGACATCCATTTTAAACATACAACTTACCATGCCAGCCGTCCACATCGACAAGGCCGACGTTGCCCGCGCGATGGCGCACCTTGTTACCAGGGTCACTCCAACCGCCAAATCAACTCACAGGACGGCGCGAGTCGTCACTGGAGGCATCATCGCAGCGATTGTGATTTGCGCAGTCATCTTTATCGGCTTCATTGTCTGCGCGTTCCTGTTCTTCCGTCGCCACCAGAAACAGAGGGCGAGACGCAGGCAGGAAATGCAAAAATACTATGGCAACAACCGATCCAGTACCGGCACCGGTGCACCAGCTGGCTCCGCTCCAGGCCAAGAAGGCTACGGAATCGCCAACAATGGCTACAGCTATGGCCAAGGTACCGGATACGGTTACGCACACACTGCCCAGCCGGGCCAGGCTGGCTATGGCTCGCAGAACACTGGTGGTGTTTCTCCCGTGGCGCCTGCACACACTACCGACCATGTCACCCACACAAAGTGATTGCCTGATGGATCATAACTATTCTAAATTTACCGACGCAAGGATTGATGGGAATGCGGGAGGAGTGTCTTGAATGAGCCTGATATGGGTACATATGTTACAACTGTATATGAAAGTGCGATACCCTTGGGTAAATATGATGATAGCAGTATAAGCTTCCATCATGATGTAAAAACCCGTGTACTTCTCGTATTTGCGATGGTTATTAATGTCACAAGATGCATGACAACTAGATTTCAACATGTAATCAGCCTGCAGTATGCATCATGGATAGACGTATGGGAAGGTTCGAAATGTGTCTTTGAATCTATAAGCCCAGATGATTTAAGCTTTTACGTAACAAGTAACGACGCGCAGGTGCTCAGAACTAGTGGTATTGCTTTTTTTTGGTTCAAGGGGAATTCCTATTTCTGCTCATGTGGTTGATACGGTCCTAGCTCGCGGTTCCATTTGGCACGATCACACTTTCTTGTGAGTTGCCGGGATCCGGACTCTTCAGGTCCACCTTCTCTTTCTCTTTGCCCTTGGGTTCATTCCATTCTGCATGAGGGACTGACATCCATCCCCATATGACCACGGCACTGACGAGAACAATAATCGTCAGAATACTAGCGCCAGCACGTTCGCCGGGGGTGACGGGGGAGTGCTCTCTGAAAGGATTCGAGTTTAGGCCGGCATTCGGATCGCCCCTGGAGGTGCCACCCGTGTTGTTCGTGGCCGGAGGATCGACTTCCAGGAGGCTCTGTACCGCCGCTAGCACGTTCATTGCTTCGCCGGCACCGCTTGTCTTGTCTACGGCCGGATCGACGAACTGGCCGGTCCTCCAGTAGAAACCGCATACCCGCCCTGACGCACCGCCTGTGCATTGGCGAATGGCTGAAGCTGTAGAGTTGCGAAGGACAGGCATGATGAGGTCACGGGTCGAGGGGACGAGTTGTGTCACTACGGTCATCCAGCGGTGGAGGTAGCCTTTGAAGCTCAGCATGTCCTGCGAGCAGCGTCCGGTCTCGAACTCGCAGGGGATCTCGTAGGCGGCGCCATCGGCGAAGAAATCTTCGATCGCGCGGTTCGCCAAAGCTTGAGTGCGGTCGAACCACTTTTGTTCTCCCGTCTGTATGGAAAGTCAGATTGTGCATGGAATTGTCAGGCACAAAGCATGCAATAAAAAACTCACGTAGTTGGCGAGGAATGCACAGCCCTGCATCAGAACACCGATGTTGTACGAGAAGGTGGCCTTGAAGATGTTTGTGCAGTTTTGAGGAACATGGCCACCGTCATACACCTGCGCAGAAGATGTTAGATTTGGATATCCATGCCTCGCAATTTCATAAAGAAACTCACCCTCCAGTTCTCATGGTCGATATAGTTCACGGCCCACAACCAGTCCCAAGTCTCCTCTGCGTACCGAGCATATGTATCATTGCCTGTGTAGCGGGCCAGGCGAGCGCCGATGTTGAAAAAGCAGCCGTTGGAGATGGTGTTCTTGTAGTCATAGCCCACATTGGTTCTGGGTACCTGCCATCTCATCCCCCCACCGCAGGTGCTGTCATGTCTTTCCGGGTCTGCTTGGGTTGTCCACACTGCTTGGGCGAGAGCGAGCCATTGCGGCTTGTCTTCAGGCGGATCGGGGAATTTGTTCTCAGCTGCGAGCATCGCCGTCATGCCCCAGAAGCCCTGGTCATCGTTACCAAGTGAGAGTGTGTGGTTTGTGGGCATGTAATCGCGGTCGCTTCCTGTCTGGTGCAACATCCCCTCCGTGATGACGTGGTTATAGCTGTCGTCGCCCGTGTAATACCAGTAGTCGACATATGTCCCCATCATAGCACCGCCTTGCCACCAGTAATAATCACCCAGGCCCGAGTCCGGTGGTCCTGGCAGGATGCCTGGGATCTTCCCTGTTTGATTTCTGTCGTAGAATTTCATTAGATCGTATGCGAGTGTGCTTGCAGTTGTAATGATATCCTCTGTTGGGTTAATATGCGGATTAGATACTTGTCTTGAATGGGACAGCATGCGTTGAATGCGCGCTACAATTAACTTCCTACCTCTTGTGTCTATTGAATACGCCGCATTTGCAAAACCGGAGAAGGCCAGTAATGCCACAGGCAAAGCGCCCTGAAGTAGTGATACCATCGTTTGGGGGAAGTGACCGTCTTACAGGCTATAATCCCGCTTTCGAAAGAACTACTGACAGCTTGATTGGGAGGATATACGATCAGTAGAACATGGCGAGTGATCCCACTAGAAGAGAAAGGAGCACGGCACAGATGCCGAAATGGTCTGAGAGAAACAGGGTGCAAAGGCTCCAGGAAAGTTGCCGGGGTTTTCGACCAAAAGTCTGCGCAATGGGCCGGTCTTGTGGCGTATTCGCCGTTGGAATACAAACAGCCACTTGCCAGAGGGTCTCGATATACAGATGGCAGCTGAATGATTTTGCAGCCAGGGTTCGAGCCGTCAATACGTGAGGATCCGAGTTGGTGTTCGTTTTTGGTGGGAGGGGCAGGAGGCTGTTCAGAATAGCAGCGGAACCAACAGCGGGAAAAACTGTCCTGCTCGAGATAGCAAATAGTATAAACGCCAGATGATTCGGCAACAGCACAGCTAAAGCAAGATTCCCTGGGGTGAATCAGGGGAAACATGATGGTGGCATACATATCACTTTTGTTGTGCCCTCCTCACATCACTTGTCGAGCGGAGAGGGAAGTCTCCGATGGAAAGGATCAATTCCCACTGATCCAGGGAAGTGGGGACCCTTGGCAACATAGACCAACAAGACAAGAGGCAGACTAGCTAGCAAGCTGGATGGAGCGTATGCTTTCCCTAGCACTGGAAAGGCGTGCTCAGCAGCTAGCAGCTCGACCAACAAGTCGGAAAAGGCACATATGTTCCAGGAAGGGCGATGACGTGGTAGAAAATCCTGGTGTACAACACCAAGGAGCATAGCTCGCCTGGGCATTGGGGCGGTGCGGAGCTGCCATGCAATCTTGACTCGGGCTCTTACAGGCGGGTAATGCTTCGCCAAGCCAAATACGAAGGCCACGACGGGAATGCGCCGAGGGATGGCGGTCTAGGCAAATGTCTGCTGGGATTTGGCGTTCCTGGGCGCAATCCGTATACATAGCCCTTGCAGCGCTGACAGATATCAGACTCTGGCGAGTGGTTCAGGTGGGTTGGCAGCTTTTCTGGTCCCTGGACTCACCTTTCTTTCGAGTGGCAAGCGTCCCGGGGACATTTTGTGAAGTCAACATTGACTACCGGATGGCGTCGAAGGAATAGCCGCCCCCTATAAGGGACTAGGGAACAAGATTGCATGCAAATACCAAAATATTTACGTCACAAAGTCCCCTCTGCCTCTGCTGCTGCTGCTGTTGCTGCCTCCAACTCTGCTTTTGCTGCCTCGAACACTGCTTTCGCTGCCTCCAACTCTGCTTTTGCTGCTTCTACCTTTGCCTCTGCGAGTGCCTTCTTTGTTGCTTCCTTCGCCTTCTTCGCCTCGGCCATCTTTCTTGCCCTGAGATCCTTCACCACTTGGTTTCTTCGTAAGAATCCCTCCATCCAGTTTTTCCCCAATGGCTGTGAATTGCCCCCAGCTTCGAGGACTTTCTGGGCCATCTCCCTGACCTGTGCGTTGTTCGGTGCAAAGCCGAGGGCATCTTGGGATACAATCCAGTCAGCGAGGTGCTTTTCCTGTACCTGGCTGAGCCTTTGATGGGCTGCTTTGGCCTCTTGATGTGACGTGGCACCTTGAAGGCGACGATAAAGCGTGGCTCGGGGGACGCCCCAGCGCCGGGCTGCTTTGCGGTGGCCGCCACCTTCAAGGACTTCAGTGACTGCGCTCTGTAACGCCTCGGGGGTATATTTTGACATGCTGAACCATTTGGTATTCTCCAAAAGAATTTTCAGAGTCTGTATTGCTGGTAAGTTTTACTTCGTAAAAGGTTGGTGTCTTCTGACATGGCAAAAAGGGGGTAAGGTGGCTCGATATTGAGACGTGGCCCGTTCGGTAGGGAGGGGTAATACCAGAATGGGGAGGTCGCAATTTCTCCCAGCGCGCTGGGACCAGGGTCTGTGGCTCGTTTCTGAGCTAAGATCCAGTCTCTCTCTCTCAGCCAGCTTTTGTCTGGCTCAGCGTCATCTTCGCCCTTGCTCCAATATTGTGTGGCTACATATGAATCTAGCATCTTGACAGCACTGTGGGGGACATTATGATACATTAGCTTGCACCAGTCTACGGCCTTCAGCTTGTGATATGTCTAACTCATTCAGTGAAAAATTTCAACATCTTGGCACTCATCAAAGTACATGTCGACGGTAAGTATCACAGTGGCGCAGCTTCCCCTCGTCTTCGTCGCGCTCAAAGGGCGACGTAGGGAATTTGGGGGCCCAGATAGACAAAACAAATAGCAAAGCCTTATTTGACGAGGAAGCCAGCATCTCGGTAGCGAGAATGTTGTCCCTATTTTCTTATCCCCTTTCTGTCTCTAGAAACATCTGGATAATATGTTCTAGGAAAGTTTGCAGCGATGAAGGCAGTCGACATCGGCGACTGCGATTTGACTAACAATGAATATCCCAATTTTTGATTTGCAAATCGCTCGAACTACATTTCTGCTAGCCTTCCTCGGTTTCCAACATCTTTCCAATCCGTTCTGATAGGCAACAGAAAACCCGAGTTATCTAGGCCGATGTCGTTGGAACCAACTGCCAGCTCATTATATCTGGTTGAAGCGAAATAGTCAAGTTGATCTGCGTGCATGCTCACCTGGGGACGAATATACTTATTGATTCAGGGGTATCGACGCAAGGCACTGAGGTACACTGCGATGGAAACACCTCGGCCGATCCTTTCGTAGTCAAAGCCTTGCAAGAGGGAACATTGCATGTGCGATGAAGCCTAGCCTCGAATGCCTCGGCTTCGCATCTTGAGTTTCAAACAATGCAGCTTTCTGCACAGCCTGGTGAAACAGAGTTCGGATGGTCCTCAGTAACAGAACAAAAACCGAGGAAGGTGCCCTGTTATTCTTAGGAACTGTTTACCTTTCTCAGTATCACCATGGATCCACTCAGTATCGTAACTGCTGCGGCATCTCTGGCTGGTGCTGTACTGAAAGCATCATTCAAAATCAAAGAAACCATCGACGCCTACGACGATGCACCGCAGAGTATTGCCGACGTAGCCGACGAAGTGCACGCGGTACAGATAGCTCTTCGACAGGTCGAGAGCGTCGTGAGCCAAGATCCGAATGCCATTGAGCGGCTGGGATTGGAAGATGTGTTCACAGTCGCTGTCAACGGCTGCCATGCGACGCTTTTATCAATCAGCAAGGAGTACGAAAACCTTTTCCTTCGGAGCGACTGGAAAGCGAAGATACAGGCCTTATGGAAAGAGGGCGAGATGACTCGACTTCTTGGTCGCTTGGATCGAAAGAAAGCAACTTTGACGCTTTTGACCCAGACATTGAATCTGTAAGATATTCCCTGATAGAATGGCCTGCGAGTGATGATATTGACACTGCTACAGGCGGTCTACTCAAGATATCAAGGCCTTATTGATACGAAACCAATCAACACTCAATGCAGCGGAGCAAGACGTCAAGGAGCCGGCTGCATACTATCCAGGCTTCCGGCCAACGAGCCCAGACTCTTTGGACGAAGGCAGTGTGGTTGGGGTCCCCAGAAACAGGGATTCGGTCCTCAGCATCACGGAATTCGACTTCGATCATGATTTAATCAACACGAAGACCTATAGACGTGCTCTACAAAGATATGCGGTTGCAAACAAGCATGGAGACTCATCATCTGGGCAAGGGGCAGAAAGCGTGCCTGCTTGCATAGAGAATCTCAACACGCTGTTGGAGGAAGAAGATGAAGCTGGGGATCTTATAGAATTTCCGACAAGCCCGTTGACATTGCAACCACCTTCATCTCAGGCTACAACCATATGCCCCGACTTGGAGGGTATCGAGTTCGATGTTCCGCCTACCATGCCTTCCAAAGATACTATAGCACCACCACTGGAGCGTTTTGGGCTTGATCGCTCAAAGACTGACGCGGCCAAAAGCACGTCGAATATGCCCGAGGAGGCGAAGACGAGGAGACGGTTTCCGCCAATCACCAAAGACAAGGGCTCGCCACAGCACCTCATGGCAGGGCTGGTGGCAGAGAAGTACCATCGACGAAAGAGACACGGAGAACTTGCGTTTCCCGAGACATGCTCGCCATCTCAAAGGCCCGATATATCCCCCGCCGCCAAAAACGCTCGAGACGCTGCCTCAAGCTCGTCTTCCCTGGGCAGCACGACTCTCAGCATATGCACGGTGGGTTTATCAGATAAGAAACTCAAGAAGCTCGAGCATCGACGAAAATGTGGCCGTCCTGCACATCACAGACGGCGGCATGGTAAAGAAGCGTTGCACACACAAGGCTCCGAGGAGTCGACCACGACCTTGAGCTCTTTAGACTCAGTGACGGATGCTTTGCAACGTCTTGGGCTCCCACCGCCGCCATTGCAACCACCGAGGCTATTTGGCAGCCAAAGGGGACGTCGGAAGCAAGCAGCCTAGAGCCGTGGGACTGCGACGGAATAGAAGCCAATTCAACGTTGAAGTTATATATTGATATAAAATTCAACGAACTATATGCTTTCTGTGTTGACCTCGCTCTTAACTAATATGAAAGCGCCTACGAATGGTCGATGGTTATGAAAGTTGTCGAGCACAAATTCAAGATTGTCGGTCTGAAACAACTGATAACTACCTAATTATAACTCCCCGCAACAGTTCAATGGATTTACTTGGCCTCCCTTGGAATTATTGAGCGTCCCATGACTAGGTAGCTTGTATAACCATTTCTTCTTGACTTGGAAAACGGTATAGACAGTCAACTTTCTACAGGCGTGTAAAGGCATGTACTGGCATACCTGTTGTATGCTAAGGTCTAAATTCGACGAAGCATCTCAGTTTCACAGACGAAACGTGCTGTGTTCTTCTAATCACGGGGTCTTTGTCATCATCACGGAGCTCCGGGCCAAGCTCCAGGCTACCCACATAGCCATCTGCGAGATGAAGATTGAATACATCCCTGCATTCCGGATGGTTCCAATGCTTTCTCGTCGCCCTCAAGTGTCCGCTCGTATGATGCTTGGGCCTCTTTACGCGTGCTTTGGTATTTGTAGAAAATGCCCCGAACTTTTGACGACGTCAAGTGTTAACGTGTCGCTTGCCCACTTGCCTTCTCTTTTCCTTGGAGAGCTCCCTCCTGTTCTACCTCAGCCTCGCTCAGTTGGCTTTGGTTTGAGTAAAATCTGTCTAATTGGTGAAAAGTCCACGGTTCTTCTTCTCTTATGACCGTACTTACTGATATACCTGCAGCCTTGTGCGATTGAGCGGTGCGTCACTTACGAATGACGGTCTTGACGAAGATTGCTGAGTGTCTTAGAGGCTGGCAGTTAGTAGATAACTTGAATGGTCCATGTTTTGCAACTTGTGGCGACGGCAGAGGGGAAATAGTCGATCGGATAATGATCAGAAATCTGTGTCTGGCGTATATTACTGCTCGGAACAGTTGCACCAAGTAATTCCTCATACTGCAAAAGTAGACATGGCGGACGCTAGCAGAAGAAACGGAACAAAACAATACTTAACTCACTGGACCACGCTTACATGATTTTGTCTCTGCAGGGTCTCAGCACGACTAGTAATGAGCACGGGTACTTCAGAACTGTCATATGCCCAGTTTGTAAAATTGTAGCACTCCCAGAGTTGTTGCATCCGGTCTGCAGGCACCCTAAAGTACAAAATGCAACAAGTGATTCGATGAACTTACAGCGACACCCCTTAGTCAACCTGGAAGTTCTGTGCATAGGCTCTGTCCTCGTGTTGTTAAATCTCTAGAAGGCAGCCAAACATAGCGTCGCGTAAGGGCAATGCAAAAACACGTACCGAGGCAAGTGTCCAATACTGATAAGTGGACAAGGTTAGACCGAAATCTGACAGCGTGACTCAGTAAGCTGCCTGAGTCAGGGCGCGAAGGCCACAGGAAGGGTGCATGTATGCTACCCTTTTGGTCTTGGCAGTCTCCAAAAATCCCCAGACGATTCAAAAGTTCCCGAAATTTGTGTAGAAACGGGGCGGCAAGGGGTGTCCAAAGGAAGCACGCGATGCCGTTCTGAGTGCCAATGTCCGGGCTGGAACACACAGACGTTTTGCTGACCACTGCCCATTTCGGGTTGGATGAACGCCTGTTTTCCTCCGTAGACATGAGGCCAATCGTACATGCAAAAGTCCTTGCTCATTGCAAGCCGAGCCTGACGAAGATACAGGGCTAGAGGCCATGGTGCTTATTTTGATGTAAACAGTCACAGGCTGGATTGGGCAGCTCCTCGCTTAGAGACGGACTGGAAAACAGAAATCCTTTACCGTCATATTTGCATCAACAATGCTGTGGATCACCGGCATTGAAGGTGCCTCGAACAAAAGCTGGGGTAAGCAAGAGCCAAGCATTGCGACAGCTCTCGGCGCCCGGGGGCTGGATAAATTACAAAACCCCGGCGCACTGGCTCAAGGCTGATATCTCCAGCCGAAAGAAGCCTGGAGTTTCTCCCGGCCTGATTGTTTGTCGCCTGCGATTCTCAGCCCACCACCGCTTTGTCAGTGGCGTTCAGGAAGGGTTGGAACAGGACGCAAACACAAAAGTACCTGGTGCCGGGGTGGTCATTGGTGATACCATATAGGTTATTGGCCAGAAAATTCTCTCGTGTTCGGCCCAGAATGAAGCGAGTCACTTCCTGCGGCCCAACGTCGGGGGGTCCTTATGTTGCATGACATGTTCCTCCAACCAGAACTTGGGAAGTTATCGCAGTTCAACACAAATACGTTCGCAAAATTGAGGAACTCGCATGTTAGCAAACGTGATGTTATTCGTCGTTTATCGTAAGCTGAAGGCACCAATACAATTGCCCTGTTTGATATGCACGCACCCAGAATGTGGATGCACTGAACAGATTGCAGCCGGAATATACTTCTCATTTTGGAGGCTCAAATGCCGAGACTTGGCTTTCGGAAAGTTCTTGGAAAGTTCTTGGGAGGGCTGGCTGCCCAAGGTGCTTGTTCTTTGCCGTTACCGCAGCCAAGGCGCTGTCGGAACCAACCGACTTGGCAATGGGGACGACTTCTGTTTAAGATATTTTCGAGCAGTGCTATGTTCTCAGTGCCGACGACAGGCTCTTCCTAACATGAAAATCCCGAGAGATAAGAACGACCCTCTTGATACGACATTAACGGATGGGTGAGTCTTACATCAAAAGTTCCATCACAGGAAGAGCAGCGCGAAAGGCAAGATGGATGCACAACAGTCTCAGCCGCGGAAGCAAAAAAGAAAAAGAAAACTGACTAGAGCCCTGGTTTGCCATACCAAACATGCATGCGTTCCCGGCTTAAATTTGACGCTAAACGGCCTGCTCTTCCAACTAAGGCCCATCTTCCTACAGGACATACCCCACCCCTACAAAAACGGAGGGTCAGCTCGATCATGTCGCTTCACATTCGGGAGGTGAGTAGGTGGGGTTCGTCCGATGCTCTGGCCAATACGGGTTGCAGCACCATAGTTGCCTTGGCCCTCCAGACGGTCGAGTGAACCTGCCATAATGTACTATGTAGATTCTTGATCCTAGACAAGGGTCCAGGCCGAGTGACTGTGACTCTGGATTCTGTAATATGGTTCTGCGCCTGCAAGGGAGGGTAGCTTTGAGAATATATATCAGCTGCGTGCATCTTTTCTTACCTGCTTTCTGTGTACCCCTTCGCCCACGATCTTGCGTTCCGAGCACACTCTTCACGTGGGATCCCATCCTATCTTTATACCACCGGAAAAGACCTCCTATACCAGAGCGGATGACAACATCAGAAACTACAATGGCTGATGAGAAGGTCACGCCCGCGGTCGTCGACAGCGGCGACGGGCGCCCGTCATACACCGGAAACGCCCGCATCCACCCCGATGAGAAAGGTGCCATGGGCGGCGAATGGACCGAGCCTGTAGTTGATACAAAGGTTCCCGAGACAGAAGAGCACAAGGAAGAAGACCTGTACCGTCCTCTGGTGATGGACCCCAGCATCCCGCATGAAGAAAACATTCTCACCGTGCGCGCGGTCGTTGTCGGCTGTATCCTGGGATCGCTTGTCAACGCATCCAACCTCTACCTTGGCTTGAAGACGGGCTTCACGTTTATTGCGTCGATGTTTGGTGTAAGTGCAAGGGGGAACATTGTGTCAAAATACGTTGGATTATACTGAGACGGCTTTCAAAATAGGCGATTTTCGGATACGGATTCCTAAAGCTTCTTTCAAAAACGAATATTCCCGTCCTCGGAGGACCGTTCGGGCCCCAAGAGAAGTAAGTTGAATCTCTACCTCATAGCTCCAGATTGACGCTGATCTTGGTAAACTAGCTCGATCGTACAAGCGGCGGCCACTGGTGCGGGTGGCATTGCCGGTATCTTCGTCGCCGGTATCCCCGCCATGTACCGACTTGGGGTCATGGACAGCACGCCTTCCGGCGACATCGGGAAGATTTTTACCTTGACTATTTGCTGTTCTTTCTTCGGAATCTTCTTTGTCACACCTCTCCGGAAGTTCTTCGTCATCCGGACTGCCCGGGAGCTCAAGCTCATGTTTCCCACGCCGACCGCCGCTGCCTTGACAATCAGGTCCATGCACGCGGGTGTAACTGGGGCGCGGGAAGCTGCTAGCAAATTGAAGGCACTCAGCATTGCCTTTGGCGCCTGCATCGTCCATCGCGTCGCGTCATACTACGCCATTGGAATTCTATATGACTGGCACGTTTTCACCTGGGTTCACATCTGGAGCGGCTATACATCTTGGGCGATGAACATCGAAAGCTGGGGTTGGTATTTTGAGTGGACGACGGCCTTCATTGGCTCAGGAATTTTGATCGGAATGAACTCTGCTTGTTCAATGATGGCAGGCAGTATATTGGCATGGGGACTTATCGGCCCCGTTCTCATTCACTATGGCGAGTGCATCGGGATCGATGCTTCCGACGGAGACCCGAACTGGAACGGTTACTACAGCTTCACGTCTCTGAAGAACGTTGGGGTCGGCCCTCCTTCCCCGCGATACTGGCTGTTGTGGCCCGGAGTCATGGTCATGGTGTGTTCATCAATGGCCGAATTGCTGGTTAATTGGAAGGTCATCTACTACGGCTTCAAGGCTGGCTGGAAATCTATCTGCGTGTCGATCCACGAGACCGCCATGAAGCGGAACAAACGGATCGAGTTCTTCGCAAAGTACGCCGAGGTCGAAGAGAAGCTGGACGATGACCATGTCGAAGACCCTGCCACGCCTGATCAGCAAGTTGACACATGGATCTGGGTCGTTGGTCTCTTTGCGGCTATCGTCTTGACTTGCATTGTCATGGGGGTTCAATGGCATGTCAACGTGGGCGTCACGATTTTGGCCCTTGTCCTCGCCTTTATATTCTCTTTCCTGGCCATCCAGATCGGAGCTGTTACCGACCAGACCCCTCTCACAGCTGCGGCGAAGGCTGCTCAGTTGGTTATCGGCGGTACCACAACTGGCGCGGGTTACAGCGTCCAACATGCTCAGCGCATTAACCTCATCTCTGCCGGCCTGGCGGCCGGCGCCGCCGACGTTGCTACGTCCCTTACTTCCGACTTCCGCACCGGCTTCCTGCTCGGTACGCCTCCCAAGAAGCAATTTATTGCTCAAGCCATAGGCACCTTTGTGTCGGTTTGGCTCGCACCTGGATTGTTTGTCCTGTTCAGCACGGCCTATCCCTGCATTACGGATGCCGACCTGGATCACTGCCCTTTCCTGGTTCCTTCTGTTAGTGCCTGGGCTGCAGTTGCTCAGGTCGTCACTAGCCCCAACGTCCCCATTCCGCTGTCCTCTGGCATCTTTGCTATCGTTCTCGGCGTTGTTTCCATCCTGCAGGTTTTCTTCCGCCACTATTATCTGACCGGCTCCCGCGAGAAGTACCAGCAATGGCTTCCCAACTGGGGTGCGATCGCCCTATCATTCGTCATTCCGGGTCCCGTTTTCATCAATGCCGCATTTGTCGGCGCCATAATCGCCTTCATCTGGCGCAAGTGGAAGCCTGCGAGCTTCGAAATCTATGGATATGCCATCGCCGCCGGTATGATTGCTGGAGAGGGAATGGGTGGTGTCATTGGCGCTGCACTGCAATTGGGCAACGTCTCAAGTGACAGATATGGAACCAAGGGTCTCGCTTGCCCTATGGACGCTTGCTAAGTTGCGCGGAGTAATTTTGACAGTATACTTTAACATTCGTAATGCCTTGCGCTAGATTCTCGTTAGTATATGAGCGGGTACATTAATGACGATAATTTAACAAATGTTGTTTCTTATCAGCAAAAAGCATACAGCTGTAACTTGAAACCCTACTAAAGCCGGCAAGCCACGCCGTGATGAGCGCGGTTGCAGTCTGTTTGACTGATTTCTTCTATGATGTATCTTTGCCTATCTTCTTTGTAAATGACCGTATCTTGGACTACTATCTTAAGAAATTTTCGTTAAGTATCCCAATAGTTGGTATTCGGATTAAAGGCTCGAGGAAAGAGCTGCGCCTAAGTGAACACAAATAATCTGCCTTCTGCAGACACTGCAGTATCAGCAAATACGAATAGAAGCACATGATCTTCAAGATTATCTAATCCGCTTCGATATTTCTTTGTCGATATTCGTTAATTCATAAAACCTCGCTGGATTTCTTCATGGTAGTATTCGCTGACCTAAGCGAGCAACATCGATGCTATCCTGATCCACGAGAGACAGCTATCTGCCGAATTCGCATTTTCTCAAGTGCTGGCCGATTAAGACTTTGCGGGACTGAGATGATATTCAGTTGAATCAAGAGGCTTCCAGACAACTTAGAATAACGTGACATCGTTAATATGAGGTGAGAGAAACTACCAATGTTTGCGACTCTGACAAGGTTGCCAACAAGGCAGACTTATGTGCGGAGGCTTTCAAGGACATGGACATACCTATCTTGAGACGTAAACTTGTGTTGATAAGATTTGATATCGCCATGTATTGCAATGTCAACAATTTGGGAGGTTTGTTTGAGTTAGGAAGTACAAACATAGTCCAGAATATCCAGATACCTCAATATATAATTGCCCTAGTCTGAATAGTTAAATGCATGTTTCTTATGATCTTATTCCGGTAACTCATAACCCGCAGTGCCGTCATTGCTCCATTTGATATTGATTCTATCCCATTCGACGCCGTCGAGCACTCGGATGTTGAGTGGCTGGGTTTCAAGCTGCTTGCGCACGAATTCTTGCTTTGCCTCGGGTAGTCTGGCAATAACCTCTTTGGGCGGACCATAGAGATTCCCAAAGCAGTGAACGCCGCATGTCCGACAAAATGGCGAGCCGTTGAACCCGCGACCGAATTTGTAGTCTCGAGTTTGGTCTTTGCCATCAAGTGTGACTTCCGACTGATGGGGATAAACACCTATGAAGCCGTTCTGAAGATAGTTATTCGTCGGTATTTGAAACAAGCAACAGAGAACTCGGGCTTACTCGGCTGCATATGCTGCAGTTATCTTCTTTGATTTCGACATCAAAGAGCGGTTTAGTCGTGACGGCAATCCGCACGGCACCGCAGTCACAGCCTCCTGTATAATGCTTAAGATTCTCTCCGGGTACACTGGGGACAGATTCAGGTAGCTCGGCGGACGGAGGTGAAGAGTCGTTCTCGACGATACTGAGACAATACTTAGATCAACTGATCTGAGTTCGCATGACCAGAAACATACCTCAAGAATCCTGGGTAAGGCTTCGTATTGCCCGAGGCATCAAAAGCAATTACTTCCCGTCCTTTGATGAATATTTCTTTTGTATCAGACACAAGCACGCGAAAGTTGATGCCTTTTTTCTTAGCCTGGGCCCCGGATGCATGCGTTCCGAACAGTCCTGTCCCACACGTCGAGCAAAACCAGAAATCCACATCTTTCAGCACATAGATCTTCTGACAGGGTGGTGGAACCGACGTACCTCGTGCTCTAGTCCTTCTGGGTAAGACGACTTGTAAGTTGTCAGAGTGTCGGCAGTGCATCCTCTTGTTGTTTTCAGACTGCTATCGGCCTCGTAAATCCAGATATGGCCTTTCTTCATGCAGAGGGTGCAATTGCAGACCACCAGTGAAGGCAGTTCAGGCAACTGGACCTCATAGCGGTTGATGCCACAGTGGCAGTTGCCTTTGTAGGTGAGCAAAGACTCGGCCATTGCGTTGTGCGTATGCTGTTGAACGCGGGGTTTCATGAAGGCCAAGGCTAGGCTGCAGTTGCAAGATAATATACTACACCCCAAACGGATCTCGGCACCAGCGCCAAAGTCAACGCTGGCTTTCATTGGCTAGAGCGGCGCATGTGGTATGTGTACGAATATGGGTAAGTATCCGTAAGCCCTTGCTAATTGCATGTCACCCTGGCAGTTGTTGATAACAGGTCGGCTTCTCGTATTGATCTGTCCGATCAAAAGGGACCATCATGCAATTGGCCACAGAAGTCGCATGTCTATGTTGAAGGGATTCCATGTGCCTGGATCAACTAAGATAAGAACACCTCTCAGTCCAATACGCTAACACCGGAATGAATTGTGAGTCCACAGTAAGCACTCCAATACGAATATCTTCTTTCGGTTCCTATCACGTAATCCTGATCGCAGACCACATTATTCAATCTGGAAACACATTGTTGAATATCAATCAATCAATAACCCCATAAGTCACTTTATAAGCCGGTACTCGTAGATCCAGCTGTTACATTTCCTAGACCTCCGTGTCTGTTTCAAGACTGTTCGGTTTTGGAATAATCCCCGATAGGTGAGGCGGGCACATCTGCTGGCCACCTTCCTATCAAGACTCCGACTCCATAGCATCTTCCAACCAGGTCTCGCATGTATCGTTGTTGGCCCTGTATGTTTGTTTGCTAAGAATCAATTGGAGCACGTTATTGGTTGCACGGGTCACCTCGCAAAGATCCCAGTTGCCTTGGCATTGCTATGGAGCATGTATAAAAAAAGAGTACGACAGTGTTTCCGCATCCAACAGATCTGTCACAACAGCACTTCTTACCCCTCACTTCGCTTGAGAACAGGAGACATATTTTTGAGATCGAAAGGACGCGTCCCAGAGCACCTCATTCAAAGACCCGCGTTTCTATTCCATCAAAACATCAATGGCAGACCATCAGGCTACATCGGCAGTCTCTGCGCAGCTGTCAGAGGAATCTTCCCAAGCTGTTGCTTCAAGCCCCACACCTGCAGCAACATCAGCTATTGCGCCAATCGAGGCTGAAGATGAGGAAGACACCAACTCTTTGTTGGACGGTTATGAAAGCGGCACAGATGGCAGTTCCAATGCCTCTACCTCCCTCACCTCGAGCGTCCGAGACTACAACTGGGAGAACCAGCGTCGCTATCACAAGTACCGAGAAGGCCGCTATGTGGTGCCCAACGACGAGCTTGAGCAGGACCGTGAGGACATGAAGCATGCATTGGTAGTCAATATTTGCGGAGGTGCTTTGCACAGCGCGCCGTTGGAACATCCTCAAAAGATACTTGATATTGGCACTGGCACGGGTATCTGGGCTATAGAAAGTAAGTACTGCCTGACATACAATCAATGTGAGCTTCTGTCAATGCTGACTGTTGCAGTGGGCGATGCCTACCCTGAAGCCGACATCACTGGCATTGATTTGAGTCCTATTCAACCCGATTTTGTACCTCCGAACGTACACTTTCTGGTCGATGATGCCGAAGAGGAATGGCTCTACCCCGATGACTCGTTCGATTACATTCATCTGCGACATATGGCAGCTTTCTTCAAAGACTGGCCAAAGCTGCTTTCACAGGCATACAGGTAAGTCCCAACTTTGCAATCAAAGTTGCAGATCAACGCCTAATTGCAGTAGGGTTCTGAAGCCAGGGGGTTGGATTGAATTTCAGGACCTGTGCTGGAGAATGTCTTGTGACGATGGCACCATGGCACCCGACTATTCTCCCGCGAGAATGATCAGCTTGATCGAGGAAGGCATGGCAACGTGGGGTTTCGAATTGCTTGCGGCCGAGAAGCACTCCGAGCGACTCAAAGCAGCAGGCTTTGTGAACGAAGTTTGTGATGCCAAGAAGATTCCTATTGGCCCGTGGCCCAGGGATAAGGAGCTCAAGATTATCGGAAGCTACACACGGGCGGTAGCTTACGACGGTCTACAAGGCATTACAATGCGACCCCTAACGAAAGGCTTGGACTGGACGCCCTCTGAAGTAGAGGTGTTTCTGATCGGGGTGCGTAAGGAGCTTATGAAGACTTCATCTCATGTTTACACTTACTATCACAGTGCTATAGCTCAGAAGCCGCTGGCGGAGAGCAAGGAAGCATCCTGACGTTGTGGAAGAGTCTTATACATTTTCTTCTCAACATTGATTCTAGAATCATTTGCATCCCGCCGTCGTCTTTCAGAAACGTTGCTTGCAATTAATATAAATAGCTTGTTCTATTTCCTTCGTAGCCACTGAGAGATCGTAGGCTTAGATGAAGATAACTGATATTTGAGAGGAGAAACTTGACATGTACATGGAAGAAACTCAAAAAATGTTATTATATGAGAAAGTGGCGGCTCACTTTGTTGTTCAGGTGCGATGGTCTCACCTAGCTGCTCACCTGAAAGCTGCTGCTTTGAGTGCTACCTGGTAAGTAAGCTGACCCCCACACCCTAATCCTAGGGACAGCAAACTACTCCCCGCCCGAAGTCCTAGGACTAGTAAACTGACCCCTGTTGACATCCTCCCTGTCCTAGGAATAGCGGCTAGCATTTGGGTTAACTTACTAGTCTTAGGATTTGAATCATGGGATATTAGGGGGAGACAGTGAGCGCGTTTCGGAGTCGACCTGCTTTACTTCGTAGGTCCGAGGATAAATACCTGTTAGTGCCCCCTGATCCTAGGAACAGTAAACTGCCCGTCCCCTTAATCCTGGGATCGGTAAGTTATTCCACCCCTAAACCCTACAAAGAGAAGTTAGCTTAAAAGTATGAACAACATAAATTAGCCAAAGGACCCCTGCGTAATTGTTTTCCTAAAAGCATAATATAAAAGACCTAGTATTCCTAAAGCCTATACTTACGATATACACTTATGGCCTCCATCAGTCTCTACCCTCTACTTTGAGATAATACAGTCAAGCCTTGACAAAGTGTTAATCCTCAGCGGATAGTCGTCAAGAGAGAAATTTGCCGCCTCATAAAATTTGATACAGAGTATCCCTTCAGCCATCGCAGGCTCCATATCTCGGAGCTTATTATCTCCAACATAAACCATTTCCCTAGATGTTGTTCCGAGATGCTGTGATACCCTTGAGAATAGCCCGTCAACCTTGGATATACCGAAGTCATTCGTTGTTACCAAGGCGTCGATTGCTCCGCAATGCCTAAATGATGTATGGTTATTTCCCGCGCATCTTGTGGCCCTTCCGTAATAATCACGATTTTCTTTCCTAAACTCTTTATAAGCTACCCTGAGGCACAACGAAACATGAGCACAAATACGCTGCTTTGTCGCTAGATGAACAACACCAACAAGCCCAGTGCACCCTTTCTCACGAGGATTGCTGCCACTGGTGGCACACACAGTCGACTCGGGGTCAAAAACACACCCCTCGAATGATGCTGGTTTTGGTCGACCCTGTCTTCTTTTTATCTCTCTTTCTGTCTTCGGAAGTTACTAAATACCAAACTTCAATCCTTTTTACTTAACACCTATTTCGGCTAGTGGAACCTTACTTCCTACTTTAATTGTGATATATAACGCCTAAGCTACTGTATCCTGACAAACCAAGCCTATTTGAGAGACCGGGGATGCGTTGATGACGTTGACAATTCATCGTCTTGTATTTAGCTCGGGGGTTGTTTCGATATGATGCACTATGGTAAGTTCACCACCTAAGGTTCTTGGGTGCAAATTCGAGTTAAGACTTATGACGTTCATGTCATGCAAGGGCCTTCCTGTTATCTCGGAGCACCGGATCCACCGTGTTGGTGGGCGTCAACGACGATGCTGAAATAGCCAAGGTGAAAGGCCATCCCGTTATGGCCCTCTCTGAGCGGTATGTATCCAGTTATGGGGGCCCCGCACTACTACTGTCATGCCAATAGTCAAGTTTACAGGGTCCTCGCAGTTTCTGGGTGCAGATGGGTGTCTCGAATAGTTCCAAATGCTCCCTACCGTTGCGACCTGCAGTGGCTGGACAAGGTTGGCGCGACCATCGCAGTGTATGGAGGTGACATTGCGATTGATGCTTCAGGCAGAGACAGCAACGTAGAAGTGAAAGAGGCAGGGCGTTATTTATCGACCAAGCGAAACCAGGGGCCAGGCGGAATCAGCACCACTGCTCTCATCGACCGGATACTACTTCCACAGACGGATCACCACTTGCCACGGAATTGCGTTTTACAGGCTCTCAGTGATTTTACAATCTACTCGTCTCTGGGGGACGAATACCCGGCTGACCCGTGATAGGTGGGTCAGCGGCCCAGTGTGTAAATGCTCTTATTTAATTTCCTAGGATGCCGCTATATTTAATTTAAGTAATCCTAAGCAATTCGGCCACCCCGACAGTATGGTGATCTCACCCGCCTTACAAAAAAACAGGCACACTCTAGAACCTACTACTATAGATACCATTAGTTCACCTACTTCACAGTAAGGATATACGCATCAGTTAAATAGACATGCCACACAATTCAATATGAGTAAATTGTAAGCTTTTTATGGTTTTAATAATCTATTTTTCTTTTGCATCTAATATATGCAGGTGCTGTGTCTACCTCGTTCATCTTCGGCCATTGCCTCAGTATGTTAAGGTGTGCATGGTTTTTTTGCAAGCCGGGTGCCACCCTAGGAAAGGTGGAGACATTTAGGGTGGGCTGCACGCTAGAGCTCCTTAGCAATTTCCTAACAGTAATGCAGGTACGTTAGAATAAGTAGAAAAAGTCATTTACAGATATAAATTACATGTTAAGAAAAAGAAATCAAGCATTTAAATAGCGCTCTGATCTGCTATTGAAAAAGAAGCTCTTTTGTATAAACATCCTTTAATCAAAACTACTTTGCAACTTGTACCCAACAATCTTAATTTATAAGTTCTCTCTTACTTTGCAATTAATTCTGACGAAAAAGTACGCTCAAGCCTATACAACCACAATGCTCGTCACATCTACCGCTATTATTGCTCTTTTGACCTCCAGCGCTGTTGCCGCCGTCATGCAGCCAAAGAATGCCGCCTGCCACGCGCCCAAGAGCCTGAAGCAGATGTCCAGCCAGGATATTGAGACTTGCGCAATTGCACATTACGACCCAAATGCAGTTCTTCCTGTCTGGGATGAATCGGAAGAATTTACCTGCAGCATGTGCCCACCAGAGAAACAATTATTAGAAATAAAGAGAAAGAAGACGAGTGAAAACCCCGGCAGGTTACTATGTAAGTATCAAATCTTCCTAATTATTACAAATACTAATCACTTTGTATTACTATAGTGAGAAACGATCCTGTTCAAGATCGTGGTATCCGTAAATGCATGGGTGGTATGATTACCCGCGCACTTTTTTGCGCAGGTGTCATATCTTGTACCAGAGTTTGTTGCCCATGCGCAACAGGCCCTCTTATTAAATATTGTATTCGTCAGTGCCTTAGAATCAGATAATAGTAATTGCATTTATGTTGGAATTCTTAGCCAAAGATAGCACATGTAACCCGGGTGTTTTATAAACTCAGCCCTTTTATTTAGTAGGGTAAGGTGTTTATCTATACATATAGTATAGGTTTCCTACTATATACTAGGCCGCCGTGCTGCTAGTAGATCTTCCTAATTCACTATCTGTTTGTTAGGCAAGCAACCTGCTGCTTATCCTACTCACCCTGCTTGCGAGACCTTATGGCGGTGGGTGATCTGGCCGCACCTGAGACTCATAGTGGCATTACATAGAAGTGAGTTACATCCCCTTTTAATCCAGCTTGAGATTAGATATCACACCACCTAGCGCAGAGGAACACCCCATATTTCTTCAGAATCCGGCAGCTTCGACCCTCCAACTACATCTCAAGAGCCTGGTTCAGATCAACCATTGTGCAATGCCTGCTGCTCCAAAATGGATCACTCTCAAGCACTGCATATGTTTATTACTGCTTATTTCTGATTAATAAACGGTGTTCGCCCAGTGAACTTTAATTAATAATCACGTTATCTTTGCCTCAGAGGGTCCAATGGGCTGACAGGCTTGGTGGATTGGTCGATGACGTATTCATTATCAATGGATCACAATATCGTCGCTACACCGTCATCCGAACCGGCCTCTTTATATACACCAGCATAGCCCATAGAACAATCCATCAAAGTTGTATCATTCAGTTAAGTGCAATTGGATTTATGTTTTCCCAGAAGATATTTCGAAGTTGCACCTTCTGCAGGACTTCGCTAGGTCGTCCTTCCATTTCACCATCAACGCAAACCAGGAACCTTTTTGCGACCGCCAGAATGTCCAAATTTCCAACTCCCTCAAGCGAACCTCCCAAGAAGGAGATGCAGTACTTTCCAGATATGACTACGGCCCTGCCGTCTGAGTCTGGAGAGTTCCGTCGGGTTCTTTGGACCGGTCTATATTCTCAATTGGTTCTCATGACGGTCCCAGTTGGTGGTGACATTGGCGAGGAGGTGGGCGTGCCACGGTCTGCGTAGATCAAATATGGATGCTGACAAGATGCTAGATCCACACCGTTGACCAAATCCTGACGTTCACCTCTGGCAAAGGCCTGGCGCAAGTAGGCGGCAAGGAGCAGGAGATCAAGGCTGGTGATATGGTCATCGTTCCTGCGGGAACCAAGCATCAGTTCTTGAACAAAGGCCCGACTCCGTTGATTCTGTACACAGTATATTCGCCAGCCGAGCACAGGCCCACGACGGTCCACAAGACCAAGGAACAAGGTGACAAAGAGGAGGAGGAGGGTATCGACGAGCCGCCTGAGTGGAGCCAGAGGAGCAAGGAGCAAAATGAGAAGGAAGGTTGGGTGAAGGGCGAATAATTATATACTGGTTATAGCTTGTTGGTGCTGAATTAATGTCAAGATATATTCCAATTTTGCGCGACCCAAACGACCCTTCTCCATGGCTCCCAAAGATTCATGGCATCGCCCATCGACATTTCATCTGCACAGTATCATTGCGAAACCTTTTGTCCTTCACGTCAAGGTGAGCAACTACAATTGATATTACTCAACGCCAAGAGCGTATTATATTACGATGATAGGCCAACTGAGTTGCGTCATAGTACATGTCTCTTTAGAGGGCCATTGTTTAACAGATTTGTGTCAAGAAATACATACTATCAGGAACTGATTGCTCCCTAGACGATGCAATTTCAAAGCATTCCGGCCAGGTAGTCGGCGTAAAGGTCCGGCAGGAAGGAAGCCAAATTTGTGAACTCTGTCTGGTCGTGTATGAAGTGTTCGTAGGCAATTTTCTCCCCTACCATGCGGTGTTTGATTCCTAGCGCTCCCGCAAGGTAGTCGATCCCGACTTTCATGCCGAACAGCTTGTAGTGGACGCCTGCGCCGAGCCAGTACCGACTCCGTAGTTCAAGGCCGTCCTCGGTCTTCCGCCAGAGATGCAAAAAGTCGCCAATCTTCAGATTGGTCACCAAGCCGTCCCAAAGCTCCGCGCAAACGGCCGCCTCGTAGCCGGCTTCCTTGAGCTCGGGCCACGGCAGGCCGTACTGGGCAGGGTCGACGAAACGGATCTGGATGGTCATCTTGGACGCGCCGACGAACTCCGTCACGCGGTGCGTAGAGCCCAGCCACTTTTGCGTGTGAGACAGGTCGTTGCGGTGCAGGCGGTCCGCGTAATTCGAGTGGACGCTCAGATGGTCGTACGGGAACCACAGGGCGTAGCGCTCCGGCTCGACGCTGTGCCACCAGAACCACCAGCGGATCATGTCTCCAGTCGACCCCGGGAAGCGCGTCCGCGACGTGACGTACGCGCTCCCGTCCGGGAGGGCGCGCCACCCGTTCTCGTGTCGCTGATAGCCAGGTTCGAGTAGGCGACGGCAGTCTTTGATTGGCAACACGCCATGCGGCGGCATCGGCTCCCGTATGTACTGCGGGATGTCGGCATAGATGTACAGGTCTTGCTTGAAATACTTGGCGTACTTCTTGTTCTTCATGCGCCTTCTGTTGTGATGAAACGCTTTTTGCGTCTCAAGAGGATAATATGTGATGGGAACTTTGGCAGGATAGCCATCCTCGTCCGGATTTCGGAGATGGTTCGGAGTTATGGTATTGCTCGTTAACGGTGGTGATGCTATATGGTTGTGCAGCGCTAAAAGTCGCGATGCAGACCTTTGACGTAGCGATTCAGCGTCCATGTTGCTTTCTTCTCGTCACCACCTTTGGCTTATTCCACGGTGGTCCGGTGAAGGTAAACAGGGAGGAGGAGATAGGCATTTATACTTCGTTAGAGAATGTGGTCGAGGAGGCTTGTGCGTCGTTTGACTTTGTGTGATGTGCGTTGACCTCGGCTTATTAATAACCTCAGCGGCATGTGTGCTCATTAAACCTAGTTACGACCGCCCGCCTATTAATATCAAACCTTCGATCGCGGGCAATCATTAAATACAGCACATCCGACAGGTCCGGAACTTTCAAACGGCGTGGTGATAGGGTGATGATGTTTGAATAGAAAAACCATCGTCGTGAGGGGCAGAAGGCAGCCGGGTTCCAGATGTAGATGGGCAGCTTGACGCCATTCGTTTGGATATGCGAGTCCTCGGTAATGGTCCCTTGCACAAAGCAGGCCGAAATCCTTCACTCGCGCCCAAAACCTTATGGAAACATATAACTGGCTGACTCAGATAACTCTAAACATGTTCGACTTCACCCCTCTTTTCAGTCCTTCAGCCCTGCCATTTTCGTACTCGACTCCTGCTGCGCCTCCCTCCCCTGACATGCCCTCCAGCTTCAATCTCAATTCCTCGTCCAGCTCGGCCATTGTCCTCTTCTTCTCCTTGTGCTTCTTATTCTGTACTGTTGCGGTGCTGTCTTCGACTGGTGTGTCTAGCGTCTGATTTGATGTGGCGTTTTGGGTGTTTTCGGTCTTTGCTGGCGACGACTGGGTGGTCAGATGTGCCGCCAATGCGGGCGTCTTGGCCAGTACAGTTGGAGCGAGGAACGTCGTCGCCAGGCGCCTCAGAGGCAGTTGGTTGATTGGACGTAGCATATCGTAAGGGAGGTCTCTTGAACAATGGTATTTTTTGTGGCATATGAAGCTGAAGCTAAAGGCAATCGGAAGAGGGTTCATAATGGTGCCCCATAGGTTATTGAATTACAGTACCTAGATCGTTTGACCCTGTCTGCGTCATCGTTCGTCATGAACCATTGGTGGCCCTAGCTTTTGCGGGTGGCATGGGATGCCGGGGTAGATCAAAGCAGAATTAAATTAGACTCAACATAGAGATTAGATATATCCGTATTGCTTCTCATTCCTTCATTGGCTTCTCCTCGTTCCTCCGCTTTTTACCTCAAACAGGACGTTACTGATATTAGCATCACTAATGAGAGGACGCGGGAATGGGATTATATGGACTCAAGCGATGCAGGCTATTTGATATCTTATGGCAGCAGCATTATGATTCTGCCTAGGTAAGCGCAATACTTGCTCTTTGTCTGCAGAGATACTATCATGTAAACTGAGGTCCGCCTATTGATTGAGATCAGAGTATCCGTATGCTACCGCCATTACAGTAGCATAGCCCGAACACAGAATGATGAGCCTTGGTACCTGGCTTGCGATTGCCACCTGACACTGCCGTGCCGGGTGGCTATGCCATAGTAGTAGTGCCTTGTTCACCGTAGAAAATCGCCCCGTAGCGAGAGCAGACGACAGGGATGCAGATCCTCGGTGGACCAATGGACCGCAACTCTCATAAATGACAAACAGTGCTGTTGGGTGAGAATGCACGTGTATCTCTAGCAAGCTGCGGACAAAAATCAGCCTGGTCGGGCGAAGCATCTTTCTTGGCTGACGACGGCATGCGCCAATGATGCAAGCGCCTCGGAATAAGGATACTTGAAGGCTTTCCGAAGGGGTCGCTTCACAATATATATATATGTATATCATATCGACAGACCAACAAGTTTTCGGCCACCATCTCGTAGCATTCGACTTCACGCATTGGATCTTAATACCGTCTACTGATCCGTGATAACACCAGCCAACCCGAAAAGTCAGGCCATCAATACAAAACCCATTGTGTCAATCATGGCGGCCGATTCGACATTGCTCGACGTGCAGGACGTCAAGCCCCCAACGTACGACGATACCCTTGTAGAGGCAAGAGGGCAACTCAATTGCGGAGAGACGCCAACACTGTTCCTGGACAGAACAACAATTTTCGCCAACACATCCCCGCCTCGCGCACTCTACGAGCTGAGCAATACTGTCACAGAGGCAAAGTCGTCCATCTACGGAGTTCAGAAGGTCGTCTACAGAGTAAGCCCGGGTAGCGACAGGATCAGAACGAGGCTGGATCACATCTATGACTTCACCCAAGATCCCTTCAAGGCATTCGAGATCTACAAAATCCAGCTGAATGACGTGGTCATAATTGAAGGCCAGACGAGTTCAAAGAGAACGTACAAGGAAGTGCACCTGATGCCCGGCGTGGCCGGGTGGAAGGTCAAGGACCATTTCAAGGTCGGCGACAGCACGGCGCACCAGCTGAAGCACGAGAACGAGATTCACTGGAAGAACATGGAGGGCGAGGTCATTGCAATTGAGACGCTGCCCAGGCGAGACAAGGAAAAGAAGCTGGTCAACATGCCTCAGCTGGAAATCAAGACCCCGATGGAAGACAAGGAATTGGACCTGCTGGTGACCAGCTGGATGGCCAGGCTCTGGCGGCAATCCGCTGACGAAACCAAAGAGCCAATGACGTGGAAAGAATGTAGGTCACAGGCCTCGACCCCAATAACACACATACGGTGAATGGTCGTGCTGACTTTTCCCAGTCAAACAGATTTCAAAATATGCGATTGGACACAGTAAGCCAGTCATCTGGAATCTTCTGTGATATAGCTATCCCTATAAGCATTGTTCAATCACGCATGCCTATCACAATCAGCTAGGTTGCGTGGCTTCGCCAAGTCAACTTCACATATTACAACCAGTAACCAGTCACTTTTACTCACATCCACAACTCCTATTCACACGAAAACTGCAACATATTACGGCAGCGAGGATATCTGAATCGAACTGATACCGGAGCCTCCGTGATATTTGAATCACTTCAAGATTCGATGTTCTGCTCATATCCTTACTCATGTACGGGGTTCAAGTTCGGCCGGGTGAGAGGAAAACACAAAGAATGACAAACCTCCCTTTGCAGCCCCGGGCGACCAGACGGCTAGGCAGAGTCTTGTAGTACTGGCCAGTATAAGGGGAATTCGAGTGGCCCAGCTCATCATATAGTTTGGTTTAAACAGCAATACGCCAGATCTTGGCGTGCTCGCGCCCGACTGAGTCCGGGTTCTTCAGCTCAGGAAAGCAACGCAAGAGCTTGACACAGGGGGAGAGCTCTGTTGTACATGACGAAGAAGTCGTATCTGGCGCCACGGAGGGGTCGGTGATGCGCTTGCGGAAGTTGCAGAGGACGAAGGCCTTGAACTGGTTCCACTTTGGGGGTTGACTCTGGGGCATACGTTGTCCGGTAGATCACGAAGCCCCATTCCAGGTAGCCGCAGTCGCCGATGTTGGCTTCTGGTGTCGGTTCGGGGAATTCGTCGTCGTGTTCGACAATGTCGGAGCCCGAGTCTGAGAACGGTGGGGAGGCTAAGGCGTGACGGTGATGTTCATGATAAAATGCAAGGTTGAATTGCGCTGGTTATGGAGTGATGGTATGCAGTCATCGCCGGATGGCGGTGTTTCTGGTTACATTTTAGATCAACATATCCTTGTTAGAGAACTTTGGCGTGTACATATTGATACCAGCATTGACATCCGAACTCTACTGTGTGATCCAAGCGGTGCTGACGCTGCCAAGTGTAACATCACTAACTCCAGGGTTGGCGTACAAGATCGTGTAGGGATAATAAGAGGCTTAGTCGGATGGTTCATCCCTTAACCAGCTCTTTCGGTCCGCTGTTCCCAGCTACTTTGGGAATCCAAACAGCGTGGCGGCGTCTGCTGGCAGTCATGGCAAAGATGATCCAAATGGGTAAGATACAGGGAGGTCATGAGTGGGCGGCCAAATGCCTCAGATGAATCCGGACAATACTATTCGTCGTCTTAATATGTTGTTATCTCCTACAAACCGATCATTGAACTGGCGAATTGGATAGGAGTAGTTTCTAGGTGAGTTGCACGTTAGCATCTTGGCGCTTGGCAAGCCCTTCAAGAGAATCCGTTAATACGTGATGGTTGCACACAAGGATCGACTGGCTGACTGAATCTGTTTCTCGGCACATAGCGCAAGGTTACTTATGATAGTCACCGACATGCCGATGTTCAAGTCGAGCAGGGCATGCAGCGGGAATGCCAATTATCTCTGGACCTATCTCTCGATCAAAGCTAGGGTTCAAAATGCGGTAGGGATCCTGCATCTAGATAAGCGCCAACTAACAAACGCTTCCACGTTCCGTTGAGTGGATGTTGCATCTTCAGAATTAACGTTCAAGTGGCAAAATTGTCAGACGCGTGGCACTTGGCAATGTTTTTTTCACGCACAAACACATGGCAATTGGAAGGCTTCTGATAAGGGTACCTTAATTAAATGAAAGCCCAGAGCCTTGGGTCGCTATGGGCGGGAACGTCGGTAGCAGTTCCGTATGATATTGCTATATAATCCGGACCATCATCCTCCGTGGATCCACCCAAAGCCGTGTCTGACGGTCCTCTTTACCCGTCACCACGACCCATTCGCCCAGAAGTCGAATCTCAAGAAGAAAGACGGCTCACATGTCGCCGCCGTGGCGGTCTTGGCTCTCTATCACCTGGTCATTTGCAGGCGGCTCGCCCCTCGCGGAAGAAACTCCACAGCGAAGAGGGCGACGACTCATGATAACCAACCCCCGGGAAATCTTAGAATGGTGAACGCTATATATACCCTCTATAGCTACATATCGTCTTCCGATCATTTCCCTTGGAATAACGCAAACCGAGCGCATTTGAGCACATATTCCTTCTTTCAGCCACTGCAACCCCACCGGTCGTTCTTCTCAACTTTCAACCCCACTCAAGCTCACGATGAAGGTCCTCCTCTCTCTTCTCACAGCCAGCTTGGCCAGCGCCCACACCATCTTCTCCTCCATCGAGGTCGGTGGCGTGAACCAGGGCATCGGCGGTGGCGTTCGCGTCCCGTCTTACAACGGTCCCATCGAAAACGTGCAGTCCGACTCGCTCGCCTGCAACGGCGCCCCCAACCCCACGACTCCCACCTCGAAAGTCATTACCGTTCAAGCCGGCCAGACCGTTACCGCTATCTGGCGCTACATGCTCAGCTCTACCGGCTCTAGCCCCGCTGACGTCATGGACAGTACCCACAAGGGTCCGACCATCGCGTACCTGAAGAAGGTCAACGATGCTACCACCGACAGCGGGATTGGGTGAGCCTTTTTCTAGTAGCTATATCAATTCTATCGCTAACAGTCTCACGCAGATCGGGTTGGTTCAAGATTCAACAGGATGGTTTTAGCAATGGCGTCTGGGGTACCGAGAAGGTCATCAACGGCCAGGGCCGCCACAGCATCAAGATCCCCGAGTGCATCGCCCCCGGCCAGTACCTCCTTCGTGCCGAGATGATTGCTCTGCATGCCGCCGGAAGCTACCCCGGCGCTCAGTTCTACATGGAGTGTGCCCAGATCAACGTCGTCGGAGGCACTGGTTCCAAGACTCCTTCCACCGTCAGCTTCCCTGGTGCCTATAAGTCATCCGACCCTGGCGTCGCCATCAGCATTGTAAGTTTTTTTTCATCAGAGTGCTTTTGTTTAGCTACTCGAGATTTCTGACCCTTATTTTCCTAGTACTACCCTCCTGTCACCAGCTACACCGTCCCCGGACCTGCTGTGTTCACTTGCTAGATGCATAATGAGTGAAAAGCGTCCAATATGGAGGGAGGTAGAACACTCATTGGAGCGTTTTCAATTTTTAGAATTCGATCTGTTTCTTGGATGCCAGTTTCATTATTCCTGTACATAGTTACCAAATATCAAACAAGCTCTGCTGGAAGCTACATGTATGTCTCCAGAAAAAGGGGTCAATCCATGGAAATCACATGGCTATTTAAAACAATTAACCGTATATGTATCGATTTGACTACTTTCGAAGTATGGTAACTTCCTCTCACTCGCGTCCAAGATCTCTTCCGAATTGATGGTATAATGTGCAATAGCGTTTACGCTGCAAGAATGATATGGTCCGGCAGCATCCTCGCAATACGAATTACCATCCATGCATATGACCAACTTATGATTCCAAATCGCCGTGGAATACGTGTTGTCTCACTGCTCATCACTATTGGGGCACGATGATTTTGAGTTTCTTTTTCTAGTGGACGATTAAACGGAATCCATTAGTTGGTTTCTTCTACACAAGACACAGAACATGTATAAAGCAAGCTTGGTCTTTCCAAGAGATTCTGGCCAACTCACTCGTTTACTCATACAAACCACCATCCCAGAATAACATCCACACTATCTTTGACTTCCTCCCCCAACATCTCGACACTATCTCTTGAGTTCTCACACTCCGATACAGTGTTCTAACTTGACGCCGTCTCTTCCAGTGGCCCTCTAAAGGACTGGAAGCTCACCATCCACTCATGCTTGTTCCGGTCCAGTCCAGCAAGATGACTGTCTCAGCCTCTTTACAGTCTCTAAAGATTAATTCCATGGGCATAGACAGTCTTCCTGTCGAGGTCTATGGGGTGATCGCGAAGCATCTCTGCGCTCAATGCTCTTCCTCGGTACAGAGCTATAGCGAGCATCATCTCAATCTCTACAACCTGTGTCTGGTTAACAATAAACGGTATCAGAGTACGATACCGCATCTGTACCATATCTTCAACGATGACAAACCCGAAGCTTTCCTCAGATTTGTGCGGACGCTCATTCAGCATCCGAACCTAGCCTCACATGTCAAGAGCGTCTCTATACCCACGTATTGGGATCCTGGGAACTTTAAAAGCCAGGAGCTGAGGACCTTCTTGTCTATCCTTAGGTCCAGGGCTCTTGATCTAGGGTTGTCCGTTTCAGATGAACCGCTTCTCTGGGACGCCATGCGCGGCCCTTACATGGCAAACTTTCACGATGCAATGGAAAATATGCTCCTCCTTCATACCCCCAATGTCATGTCGATCAAACTTCATTGGCACTCGCACGAAGAGCGCCGTGGATCGCGGATCGCCTTCGGTTACTTTGAGATGGCCGCCCGAGGTCCTGAACAATGGCACGCCATGCGGTGCCTCAGGTATGCGAAGCTGGACGTTAAATTCGACAGCAACCGCACTGAGTCACAATTCATGATTTATCTCTCCAGCCTTGCTACAGCTGCTCTGAGCTTGAGGAATCTTCAATTCAGAATTTTCAAGCCACAGCCGGACTACTTCGATCCCAATGCGGTGGGTCCGCCAATGTCAACACCCACTCATGTCGTGGACTTCCTCGGCGGCCTCAGATCCTTGGCTATCACCAGCTTTGGACAAATCCCCCCCTCCTTTGAACTAACACTTGCAAAGCACTTTCACCACTGCAAGAATCTCGAGGAGATACAGTACCGCTCTCTCAAGCGCAAAGCTGCCTTGTTCGTCAGTCTGATGAAGCCGCTGTCTCATCTGAAGCGATTAGGTCTCATTCTGAGAGTCCACGGCAACCCCCGCTACGAAACCATATGGGATGCTGATGATCACAACGACTACCTTGCGGGGTTTGGGGTTATCGCAGCCTTGAAGTCGCTCGAGGTCCTCCGCTTCGACCATCTCGGACATTACGACTCAACGAGGGCATGTGAAGCTAGGGGACCTAGCATGATAGTTCCGTTCATGCGTGTCCTCCCCAGGTCATTGCGCGTCTTGTCGATTGGCGATTGTCCTGAAGCTTCTCTTCTCCAGGGTCTCCCAGAACTCTTAGATCGGGTCCAATGGGGGACGCTCCCGAACTTCCGCACCCTCCATGTGTTGACGAATCGTAAAAGCGACGAACTTCCTTTCGTCGAGGCATTTTCAAATTCAGGCGTTAACATGAAGATCTGTTGGTACTGTTACGCGCGGGGTTATAAAGAAAACGAAATACTCGAAGCAGAGGGATGGACGCAGATGGATAGACACCACTCGTATAGTTTGAGCTACAGATATTAATGCCCTGTCGAGTGTTTTACCAAGGCCGCCAGAGACGGGTACCAACTGCAGCAGCATCAACGACTCGGCCTGGATCTGTGAGGGTCGAGGCCGCCAACCATAGCAGCATTCGGTGTCCTTTGCGCCCTCCAATACTGCAACAGTGAAGCCGCCACTGGAATCCTCCAATCTTACTATCTTCTGCTCTCTCGTAATTGCTTGGGCACCTGTCACTCACGCAAGATTCACCCAGCCGCTGCGCAATTCTGCCGCGATGTTGCCGCGATGTTGCCGCGATGTCACTGTTTGCGCCTTGCTGCCTTCCCGTCGGGTCTGGCCACGCTTCCAGCATAACGAGTCTCTTCGCAGCTTTTGCCTCTACCTCTGTCACAGCTGTACTAGTAATAAGGGCTTCTGCCCTTGCTGTCAGCAGCAACGGCGGCGGCGGCGCCCGCCTATTGCTCCATGGGTGCGTTCAGCATACTCGCCTGTTATGCTCTCGCTGCATTCTAAGTCATACTCAGGGTGCTATGATAGATATCAAAGATTTGCGCTTTAAGCGATGATTATACAGGAGGATTAATGTCGAAAAGTCAGACGAGACGTTCAAGGGTTAACATTTGCCTTGTCGACAGGCTAGACATTCACGTACCCAAATATTGTAATTTTACGCCATGTGCCTGTGTTTTTTCAAGCCAGCTGCATTGGAACCGTGCTATCATATACTGGCACGAACTATATATGTGCACTCTACCAAAATAAGTGTAAAGTAACTGTTTAGTTTAGCAATTACGTATGGATTGATGTGCATAATACTCCATGAAGAAGCAGACTCGGTAAGGGGTCCATTCATGAAGTTAAAAGTGGCTGATGTCAGTGACACTTTCTGGACTGCAGCTAAGCCGGCAGTGGCAGCGAGAAGGAGATGAGTGCTTCATTTTTGGCGAAGGGTGTCGGAGAGGCGGCGAGGGGTTTCTTGTTGTTTGGCTGTGACGGAATGAGCAGAAAGGAAGACGGGAAAGATACTCATCCGTGCCGCGTACTGGGGACCAAGTAAGCTTTAATATAAGTCCGTAAGCGTGGCTGACGGTCAGAAGCTCCATTGCGCATGGACTATGCATATGGCAGTTTGGCGCTTCCTCGGCAAGTTTCTTCATATTCTACTGTTTGTGCCGTTTAATAAATAAACCGTATCCTTATCGTTTCTACGTTTCTGGTTGGAGCCGTGCCTCAGCCTCTCGGCTTTACCATAGACGATCTAGTTATGATTCGAACTCGCCGTAGAATACTTAATGAGTCACTGAATTCTGCCAAACATCGGACAGCATTTTGGGTTTCCTCTTTCGGTGGATGAGAAAATGGCCCATTCGCTGTTATCCGGTAAGGCGCACTCGGCAGACAAAACCCCTTCATTCTCCCCTGGAAAGCAGCCTTTATCACCCCTAGAATTGCAGACAAACTTACTCCGTCACTCACGAATCACCTTCGAACGAACCATCCATCATCCACGCTGCTTTCGACCTCCATCTGCGTCTTCTACAGAAGAGTAACTTTTATTTATGCTTATCACACTTACCTCACATTTCGAGAAATCCCTCCAATGTGAGATCAGCCGCCTGCGGTTGCTTCGATCCTCTGAAGGAAGCTCTCCATCTTAGGTTCGGACCTGGTCGTTCCAGCAAGCCGGCTACCTTGACCTCAGCACAGTCTCCGAAGATGGATTCCATCACTATGAAACATCTTCCTATTGAGATCTATGAGGGGGTCGCGAAAAGTCTCCGCCACTACTGCGATCAAGATGGCTACAAGTCATCCAAGGTTAGTCTCTATAATCTTTGTCTGGTAGACAAGAAATGGTACCATGCAGCCACCCCGAGTCTCTATCGCAAGTTTGAGTCCCGCGTGGAGGGAGCTTTCTTCAAACTTTTGCGGACTATTATCGAACGTCCGAACCTAGGCATCCATGTCAAGAGCGTCTTTCTGTCATACAGCAAGTCGAGCATGGGCTGGGAGGATAGGACTCTGAGGGACACCATTAGGTCCAGAGCTCTTGCTCTAGGCCTCCCCCTTTCAGATCACCCGGATATTTTGTTCTACGGCAGCATATCTACGTTGAGTCGAGATTTCCAGGATGCGCTGAAAGGCATGCTCCTCCTTCATACCCCATACCTTACAACCGTCAACTTTGGTGGACAAGTGGACACAAGACATTCGAACCCCTACAGGTACCTCGACATCGTCGCTCGATGCTCTCAGTGGCATGGCATGAAGTGTCTCCGACATTTGCGCTTGGGTGTGCAATTTCCTATCGACGGGCCGGAGTCATATCATGAGGCATGTCTTTCCACCCTCGCCACCGCTTTCCCAAGCGCGCAGCATCTTTACTTGGAACTGAAATATTCGGGTAACCGGTCATCCGGTGACTTGGTTCCCGCTTCGAGTAAACCGGAGATGTCAACTTCGACTCACGTGGTAACCTTCCTCGGTAATCTGAGGTCTATATACATCAATAACCCCAGAGGGGGCTCCATGTCCTTCGAAAGGACACTCGGAAAGCACGTCGATCATTGCACGGGCGTCGAGGGTGTGTTTTACAACTGCCCTCAGGCATATGCTGCCCCGTTTGTGCAGCTAATGTGGCCGCTGTCTCGAACTCTCAAGCGATTGCGCGTCATTCAGACGTCGCACGAACCCAACGAAACTATATCGGATGCTCTCGACAGCGACCCCGCGGCACTGATTGATAGTATGGCCGGCCCGACGTCTCTCGAGGTCCTCTACTTCCACATGCTGCCCTACGGTGGCCTCTGGGATCTGGCCAGCACGATGGCTTCGTTCATGCGCGCGCTCCCCGCGACCCTACGCGTCTTGAGCATTGACGGTTGCAAATCAGGATGCCTCACTCGGGGCCTCACGCAACTCGTGGATCGTGTCCAGGACGGCATGCTTCCGAACTTCTGCACACTCTACGTGGGCCCCGGCTTTTGCCCTTGGAGCTATTCCTTCATGAGCGAACTTCGCAGGCATGGCGTTAATGTGGAGCCAGTCCCATAATCTGTCTCTTTTTGAAAGAGGAATATTATACTCGACGTGCAGAATTGGAGGCACATCCGGGGACGGTGGGGGTATTAGCGGCTTTGATAACGCAACGAAATCATGTCCGACGCTGCTGACATGATGGGCAGATAAAGAAGGCAAATATACCTACATTGTCACGAGGTTCAATTTTGGAGTTGAGACCAGAACTGCAATGTGTCTTGTGGCTAGTGGTGTGGCTCAAGCTTCGTTGGTAATGTACGAATACTCGTCCATAAGAGGAAGTCGCCGTCGCGTCACCTAATTCTTCCGCTCCGGAGGTTCTGTCCCGTCGAGCCGATAGCCGGTACGTACTTACGTACCTCGACGAGGAGAAACGTACCTAGGTATGTATGATGTACGTTGCACGTGCATGGCAGTAGCCGCGGTACGTTGCTAAAGTATTTGTACAGTACCTACCTTAGGTACCTACAGTGGATGACGGCCGATAACGCAGGGGGCGCCATTGACGAAAAGAGACGACAATAGCGGGGCAAAACCCCTGCGCGCAGCACAGTACATGGCATCGCAGCGCAGAATGCCTACTACTACGGATATGTAGGTTACTACTGACTGGGTAGGTACTGTAGTCTGTAGGTGATTGGCGACCCCGCCAACGCAAAAAACCTGCCCCTCCATTGGGAATTTTATTTTTTTTAAAACCCCGCGTCCCTCATTCCCCCTCGAACTGTTTTTGTGAGACTATCGCAGACCGACGTTGCGATCGCAGCAACCCATACTTTGGACAATTCGCTTTGCAAGAACAGACAGACAAACAGCCTTGTTGCTCGTTGCTATACCTTCTTCCTACGCTCTACTCTACTCTACTCTACTCTACTCTACTCTACCTGCACACACACACTCCGAGACGCCATGTCGTCGACCATTGACATCGTCCTCGGCGCCCAGTGGGGGTAAGCTGCCAAATCTTCCCGTGGCCCGACCTCTTTGCCTTCCTTTGCTCTACCTGCCTTTGCTCTATCTACCTTGCCGCAGCCTGTTCTCGTTTCTTCTGTCTCTCCGTCTCTTTTCGCGTCACGTTCCATATCCCTGTCTTCTCTCCTCGTATTGTCACTCCCCAAGATATTCCAGCTAGCAGGGCGGCCGCGTCGACAAACAGGCCCCCCCCCCCCCAGAGGTATATGCATCTGGTTCTCGTGTGCGCGCGTGTGTATATCGACATGGGGTCGCTTCTTGACAACGCGTTTGCCCTGCTGCGCCAATCGCGACGGCAATCAACGAACTAACATGGCGCAACAACAGTGATGAGGGCAAGGGAAAGCTGGTTGATGTGTAAGCTCTCCCTCGTGCCCTCGGCCTCGTCGCAATGACCGACCCTCTTTCTGACCCCTCCCTCCGCATACAGCCTCGGACAAGACGCGCAGATTTGCGCCAGAGCTCAGGTTGGGACCGCGGCACCTTCTGGTTAATCACTCGCATGCTGATGGTCCTAGGGCGGACACAATGGTAGGAGTCACTCCAACTCCTCATGACCAAAAACCAAGGATTAGGCATTCATTCTAACCCGACTGCTCCCAGCCGGTCACACTGTCATTGTCGATGGTGTCAGCTACGACTTCCGTGAGTCACACCATCCTGCTCCTCTCGATGCGTCGTCACTTTGCTACCTCTCCCCTCCCTCCCTCCCCTTGATGCTGACCTGTTCTGCCTTCAGACCTCCTCCCCTCCGGTCTCCTGCACCAAAAGTGCATAAGCCTCATCGGCTCCGGCGCCGTCGTCCACGTCCCGACCTTCTTCAAGGAGATGGCCGACCTCGAGGCCAAGGGCCTCAAGAACATCCGCGAGCGCCTCCTGGTGTCCGACCGATGCCACATCATCACCGACTGCCACATCCAGGTCGACGGGCTGGAGGAGCAGGAGCTGGGCGGCAACAGCATCGGCACCACCAAGCGCGGCATCGGCCCAACCTACAGCACCATGGCTGCCCGCAACGGCATCACCATCAGCGAGATGTTCGACGAGGAGCTCTTTGAGCGCAAGCTCCGCCTGCTCGCCCAGGGCTTCAAGAAGCGCTTCGGCGACCTCCTCGTCTACGACGTCGAGGACGAGATCAAGCGCTTCAAGCAGTACAGAGAAGACCTCCGCGTGCGTAACCACCCCGTCGAATTCATGCCGTTCCGGTCCTGTCGCTAACGTGGATCTGCAGACCTTTGTCGTCGACGCTGTCCCCATCATCGCCGACGCCCAGAAGAACGGCAACAAGATCCTCGTCGAGGGTGCCCAGGCCGTCATGCTTGACCTGAGTACGTGGTTGTGATACTCGGACGCGCACGCGTACGCCCTGCTGACCTGACCTGTCCCAGACTTTGGAACTTACCCTTACGTCACGTCATCCAACACTGGTCTTGGAGGTGTTTTCACCGGTGTAAGTCTCGTGCCTTGCCCCTCAGGAGCGCCAGCGGACATGTCTCTGACCCTCCCATCCAGCTCGGCCTCAACCCCAAGAAGATCAACAACATCGTCGGTGTCGTCAAGAGCTACACGACCCGCGTCGGCGGCGGCGGCTTCCCCACGGAGCTGCTCAACGAGACGGGCGAGAAGCTCCAGAAGATCGGCCACGAGATCGGCGTCTCCACCGGGCGCTCCCGCAGGTGCGGCTGGCTCGACCTGGTCGTCGTCAAGTACTCGACGGACCTGAACCACTACACGGCGCTGAACCTCACCAAGCTCGACATCCTCGACACGTTCCCCACCCTCAAGGTCGCCGTCGCGTACAAGGACAAGCGCACGGGCGAGACGTTCGCGTCCTTCCCCGCCGACCTCAAGGCGCTCGAGGAGGCCGAGGTCGTCTACGAGGAGCTCGAGGGCTGGAACACGCCCACGACGGGCTGCAAGACGTACTACGACCTGCCCAAGCAGGCCCGCGCGTACATCGAGTTCATTGAGAAGTTTGTTGGCGTCAAGGTTGTCTGGATCGGCACGGGCCCCAAGAGAGAGGATCTCATCTTCCGGGGGTACTAGAGAGCTTGGGGAGACCTATGGGTTTGGGGAGGAGAGTGCGGCCGCAGGTCATAGACAACAACGAGAGATCGGGCCTCGGCGAGGTTGTTGATAGACTTTCGATGTAAACCAGAAAACAATAGACCATAAGACACACCTGCGCCACGCTCGCGAGTAACCCGGTCCAAAGTCGTCGTCATGAGAGAGTTGCGACTCGATGGGTAGCATCCTTGTGCCTCCTCCATGGGCTGGCTGGAATGTACATACTCTGATACGGCTTCTACCTCGCATCCCGCCCCGTTCACAAGTGCCGTCATCGTGGGTTTGGGTGTGACTCCCGACGAGTAGATACTCCACGAATGGGAAATCCGGGGGGGCATCATTGGAGACTTAACCGGCGGGGCCGAGGAAATCGGCCCTGCAGCCAAATGCCCGACATCGGGAGGAGGCTGAGGCATTTAAACTAGGTACCTGAGTAGCGTTGGGCCGGCCGGTCGGAAGCCGCCGAAGGAGGTACTGCAGGTACCTCAGTACCTACATTAGGTACTTGCTGTGCTGAGTCACTGAGTTAGGTATAGGTAGGTACTGAGTAGGTAGTACAGAAGCAAAATTTTCCACCCCAACACACACGCGTCATTGGTCATAGGTACTCACAGACCTCCCTCCCAAAACCACATCCGAGTCCCGCCGGGTTACAGCAGCAGGATGGAAACATGAATTGCAATACCGCTTCTCGAACCACACAGACGGACACCCCAGGTGTTCTGAATTGTCTGGCCGGTTGGCCCAATGGCAAGGCGTCTGACTACGATACACCGTGGAATCAGGAGATTGTGGGTTCGACCCCCATGCTGGTCAAAATCTTTTGCCGTTCCCGTGCCCAAGCTGTCAATTAGCATGTCAGGTGAACGAGCTGCACTTTGTTCCTCCCTCCTTGATTTTTGGATTCAGCTAGTAGGTCTGTCTAACCTATGTCTGTCTACTTCATCGTAATGAAACAAGACTGTAATTTTGTAGAAGTATTGCTTGTTCAATTTCCATGTGATGGATGCTTGCCACTGTAAGTCCACAATATCAGCGACACATCAAGAAGCATCATCATGCTCGCCTGTATCAGTCCTTAGCCCTACGTCGAGTACTCCGAGTCGGCACATGACGGCTACGCCATCACCCGGTAGACCGGGTACTCGTCGCCCACGCTCACGGGGAGGATGTTGAACGCGGCATACGAGTCGATGTCCTCCGGCTCGAGCGTCACGAACGCGAGCGCGGCGTTCCTCTGCCTCGTGCCGACCCAGAACCCGCCGGCCGGGACGCGGACCTCCTTCCGCACCGTCTCCGTCGTCACCGTCGTCCGCGCCGCGCCCTCGAAAACGGCCTCCGCGACCTCGGCCCCCGTGACGCTGAGCGCCTCGGCCTCGCCGCGGAACTCGGCCCGCAGCTCGCCCACCTCGACCCCGGCGACGCGCAGCCGCTCGGCGACGTCGGCCCACGCCCGCGAGAAGACGTACGCCGCGGGCCGGCGCCGCGTCAGGCCCGCCGCCACCGGCGTCGTGTTGAGGAACCGCACCGGCACGTCGACCAGCGCGCCCGTCGCCGCCTCGATGAACTGCCACGACACGTTCGTCGGCCGCGCCGACTCGGTGACGACGATGTCGTCGTCGTCGTCGTCGGCGTCGGTGCCGGCGGCGAACCTGGCCCGCGCGCCCTCGACCGTCGCGTACACTTCGCCGGCCCGGTCCGCCGCCGTCTGGACGACCGCCTCGACCATGGTCAGCCCCGCCGCGACCCGCCGCCGCCAGTGCTGGTCCGCCAGCCCGATGCCGCGCGTCTCGGTGAGGAACACGACGGCCTGGCCGAGCGCGACGGCGCTGTCGCCCATCTTGGCGTCGCCCGTCGTCTCCTTCAGGACCACGTCGTCGGTGCCCGGGGCCCCGGTGACGTAGGGGCCCCAGCGCAGCCCGCGGCGCCGCATGGCGGCGGCGACGGCGTCGGCGAAGACCGTCTCCGAGAGGGCCCGGATGTCCCGGTGGATGTTGGCGTTCTTCATGGCCGAGAACTGCCCGTCCTGCGCCTCCACCCACTGCCCGCCGGCGCCGAAGTGCGCCGTCGGGCTGTACTCGTGGCAGTCGACGCCCACGTGGGGCGCGAAGCCCGCGACGAGCCTCTTGACGTCGCGCGTCTGCTGCCGCGCGAGCCTGGTGTGGTCGCGGTTGGGGTCGTAGTTGCTCGCGAGGTAGCGCTGGAAGTACGCCACGCCGTCCGGGTTGTACCGCGGCAGCATCATGATGTCGACCTTGCCGAGCAGCGTGGCGGCCCAGGTGGCGTTGGCGTCGAGCTTGCCGAGGAGCGCGAGGAGCGCCTGGTCGCCGGCGGGCTCGTTGCCGTGGACGCCGCCCTGCATCCAGACGCGGACCTTGCCCGGCGCGCTGGCATTGGCGCGGGGCTCTGAGCTGCCGCCGCCGCCGCCGCCGCCGCCGCCGGGGACGGATTTGGAGGTAGACAGGTAGACGTACGGGATGGAACGGCCCTCCTCGGATCGGAAATCGGGGGTGTGGTAGGTCATCCACTCGTTGCGCGCTGCGAGCGTGCGGAGGAAGTGATCCGCGTGGTCTGTTAGTCATTCCGTCACCGGGTCGGAGACGTGCTGGGGGGAAAGGTCTCTGTGGCTTACCGAGGGTCGCCTCGTCTGTTGGGCCGCTGGTGCCTTTGGCGAAGCCGCTGGGCACGCTCTCCGGATTCACGAAGGCGGGCGACAGGAGCTCAACGCCCTCGACATCGGGGAAGTTCGCGGCGACCGCCTCGCTGTCGCGGAGTATCCTGGCCTGGTTGCTCGCGTAGGTGAGCTTCGCGGCCGCGAGGCCTGCGCGAAGCAGGCCCAGGGCTGCCACCTCCTGGAAGCGCATTGTCGCGGTGGCTACTGACTTGGCTACGGACCTGGTTCTGGTGGTTCAGTGGGCTCGTCGGGCTCGAGAGAGGGGCTTTGGCAGAGACGGGAGACGGTCGGGAAAGCTTCACGCAAGCTCAGCAAGTTCCCGGGCCTCTGCTGCGTTTTAACGTTCTCGGCGGCATCCCTCGGCCTCGCGCTGAGCGTCATGTTGCTTGCCAAGGGCTCGTCTTACTCTGGCCCCTCTCTCGTTGTGTGGGGTTGGATGATTGCAGAGGTCTTGGATCCAAAGGTTGGACTTGGAAAAGTTTCCAACTTTCCGTATGCAAAAGCGCTCGCCAAGAACGTGTTACCTCGCCAAGGCGCAGGAGGTCCAAGACCGCTAGGCACACATGATATTGTGCTGATTGGGCGCCCTAACATGATTTGCCAAGTGCTTCTTTCAATTCTATGTTGTGGGTGGAACTATCAAGGTGCTTACATTTCCTCGTCTCCGAATTATGGCAAGGCCATACATAGACTTGTTAAACTGAATACTGTGCTGTTACGGTGGAAATAGCGCCTTGTACCAGACTTGGTATCCACACGAACCAACACACTGGCGCACTAGACAGAGACTGGGTTATGGAGCTTGCAGATGAAGCAGACCCGATATCAACGTCCGGGACATCACAGCGTGACAAATCGTAAGTAACAGGGTTACTTGAGGTTTTTGAGAACGTGTTTTATTAGCGAAAATGTGTAATATCCAGGTGCAATAGGACCCCATCACACGTCAAGAGCCCAATTTGCCGGATGTTTCGATTTCGAGATGAATCGTTGGGACCTCGGTCGAGTTTTCAGACATAACGTAGGTAACGTTCCAGAATTCGAAACCACTGCTTTGTATCAGCGCCGCTCAACAAGTGTTGTGCGTAACTCTTTACTTACTGGATAATGGAGCAGGTGCCGCCGACGAGTCCGCAAAAGGCGACCTCGGGTTGCAGCTTCACGGTACCGCCGACGTTGACGTGGATTCCCTCGACGTCCTCGAAGCCGGCGATGTCTCGCTTACCACCCAATGGGTTGGAGCTGACGAGGAAGGTAAAGACGCTTGTTGAGTTGCCGCGAGGGTAGGATAAGCCCAGCCTCCCAGCACCGACGTCCACGTCCATGGCCTCTTCAGTGCCATGGAGGACGGCGAACCCAACGCTCCCGTCGTTTCGGGACCACTGGACCGCGGCAGGGGACCATTGAAGAGGATCTTGGCGCGGCCCGCCCAGGGTGTCCTCGTCGTACGACTCGGCGCCAATGGTCAGACTGTCTGAAAGCCACGCCGTCACGTTCCGAGGAGAGCCGTCGTGGGGCGGCGAGAACGCGGCGGTCTCATACATGTGCTCGCCCGGAAACTCGCTGAGCTTCCCAATGACCTCTGGGGGCACAATCGCGTCATGGAAGGGGGCCAGGACGGATATAAGCGGCGCGTACTCGAAGTCGTCCGCGTGCGCCATGCTCCACGTCTGCTCAATCCCGGGGGCCACGTCCTTTCCGACGAGGGACCAGATGTAGATGTTGAGGATGGCGACGTACTGGTTCATGTCGAAGCCATAAGTCCTGTCCCACGGCCCCGCAACGTTTCGGAGGTTCGCGTTGTACATGTTTCCTATAGTCTCCCAAACAGCCTCGATCATGCGTGCGCCGTTCGACCCCATGAGAGAGGAGTCGGCGGGCATGTACTTTGCCCAAAGCGTCAGGCCGTAGAGGCTGACGCCCGCGTACGTGGGGCTGTTGAACTCGGAGAGGGTGTCGTTACGATCAAATAGGTCCAAGATCTCTTTGGCGTAGAGCTCGCCGGCCGCGGTCATGTTGGAGTCGTTGAGGGCGCGGCCTGTCCACCCCGTCGCGATGGCACGCATGATGGAAGGGTTGCTGTAGGACGGGTAAAGGTTGTCGTCGTCAACGCCACCAACACGGTAGCTGTCACCGATGGTGTTATTGTACATGCTTTCAAGGATAAGGCTCTGCACATCGCCGGGGAGAAGGTCCTTGAACTCTTCGTAGATCACGATAAGATTTGTGCCGATGAAACCTCGCCAGTTAGGGTCCCACGAGTTGTAGATCTGGGAGTTGTGTCAGGTAAGCCTGTCGGTTCAAACGGGCAGTTGGGCAAGTGACATACGCTTTTGGGGTACGCTGGAGTACCGACAGTAGGTTCCTCTGGGTAAACAGTGTAGTCTCCATACCTGCCATATAGCGTCAATGACAGTCAGTTGACAGACCACGTTCTTGAGTGCCGCATTACCATTGATCTTCGGGGTTCTTCTTTTGGCCATCTATGACGTTTCTGATGATCTTGATAGCTTGCTCCACGTCGTCGCCGGTGTTGCGCTGCAGGAGACCTGAAGCATACCAGACGGATGACCGGGTTTCATGCTTCCCTGCCGCTAGTGGGTAGTAGAAGAAGTAAAGATAACCTGCCGCTGGATCATAGATCTTGTCGAGGAACTGCATGGACTGGTCGAACAAATCTTGGGTGAACCCTTTCAACTCCACCGCGGCTACTTGTTGTACGAAGCTCGGGGCGCTGAATAGGCCAGCCGCCATCAGGCAGCCAGTTGAGAACCTCATCTTTGAGTTACTTTCGAGGTCGTTTCTTGCCGCCTTGTTCGACGAGTCCGGCCATGATGCGGGCTTTAGTATCGATGTTACGTACCGTACAGGTCTGTCCTCATGGGTTACAAAACCCCTCTTCCGGTAATGGCCGGTGTAGAGACCGATGAAGAGACATCACCGCTCCCTTCGCCGGTCACGGGCAACGCATTGTGAACCGCCGGGGTCGGACAACGAATCCTTCCAAGCCGGAAAACTTGCATGGCCATGCAAATGGCGGGGAGCCGCCCTTGGCAAACAAATTGCCGAATGCAACACCCCAGCGGGGGATTGCAGAGATCGGCGCAGATACTGACTAGCCGAGATTGAACAACTGCGATTATAGCGGCGCCTGATAAGTTTTAATCGGCAATGATGGAGGACCATATCAGGGCATACCGGCCTCCCACCCGGGAGTATCCGGACCGGTTGCCCGGAGGCCCATAGTAAACACTCAAGGTGGGTTAAAACAACGCTAGAAACCCGACCAGTGTTGTCCTTGAAGTCAAGGCCATGTGGGCCCTCAACCACCTTTATTAGAGTCTGGGAACACAGCGTATGTAGACTCATCGTCATGCCCGTCACATGGCATGAATAAGGATAGCAATCCGTAAGGCGGTAACGGCTGTGTATTTTTGCTTATGTCTACAGTAATGACTGTTCTACTCCTATGTGTACTGCTGGCGGAAGCCTTGCTTGCGTATTGGCCTTTGTTGCCAATCGTCGCATCATCCCACAACATGGTGTGCCGTAGCTGTCGCAAGCCGGAAGGGCGGATCTTGGTCTTGGTCATGCATGTTGGGTCGTAACAAGGCGGTTCCTTCTGTGACGTAGAGTTATCTTTCGACACATTGTCCGGTGACAAGTCGGTTAGTAGCATGCTTTCCACATTTCTGCAAAACGTTAGAAGTTATACCTAAAATATACTTTAAATTACTTACCCTTCTAAAGGTGGTTACATCACTCTCGTCTGTGATCTTGCATTCCTTCGCATCAGAATAGGCAAGCTTTCGAATCTTGCCAGAAGTAACATCGTCACAGGCTTTCTCTGTAGTTTCAGGTACATTATTTCCTTGTTTTTGACACCTAAAACCGTGTTAGGTCTTATATAGTACGTGTGTATATATATACATACTGGCAAATCCAGTACGAGGCAGATACACTAGTAATTAACGTGAGGAGTGGAAGAAACTTCATGGTTAAAATAGTAAGCAATAGGCGTAAAAGACAGTGTTGTTATATGCTTTGTTGTACTGAAGACAGAAAGAATATAGAGAAACTAGGACGTCTGCTAAGCTTTTATAGGTGTTTCTTAGTAATTTCCTTACTATCCTACAGTTATTAATAGTCTTATAACTTATTAAGTTTTCTTTTTCACATAATAAAAAATAAGTACTAATAGAACACTAATAGAATACATATAATATTTAAAACAAAATGGAACAATTTATATATCTATTACGATGTTAACTATAGCCTATATATTAGAGTTATAAGACTTAAACCTAATGATCTACCGTTGGTTACAACGCAGTCTATAATACATTTCACCGCTCTTTTACAGGCAGGTCATAATTGTTACGTCTTATTTTATATAATAGAAACTTAATATTGCAGCCTGTTATCTATCACATTCCTGTTAACACGTAAGGTTAACCGTATTTCCTACCTGAAATACTTATAATATTAACTTTGTGTATGCTGGCATCTGGTCCTGTCCCTAGAGTATACTGCTCAAGGCCTTGTCGATTTCGGCTTAGACTCGGTTTTATATATTAAGATTAACAGGAGGGCTTAACCTGTAGGATAAGCAAACATTATAGTAAATGTCTTTTTGTATGTCTAAGCGATTAAAATAAGCTTCATGTTGTTACTTTGTAAGACCTGCAACGCACAGTGCTCTGTAGGTTAACTCGTAGTCATGGTCACCTTAGTACTTAAAATCCCCATTAATAATACAATTGACTTATTTACTAGATAAGTAAATAAATTAACAAGAGAAAGCATTTAGGCTGCTTTAATTAGACTTATGGAGGCGCCGTTTATAAATTAGCACTTACGACTTATTTATATTATTCAATTTAGAACTAAAAAAAGTTACTTTACGTAGTCCCTCTAAACTTCGCCTAGGTATAAAGTTTACAATAGAAAATGATAAAACCAAAGTAAAAGCATTGTACTTAATAACTAACAAATAAATTGGGTAAAATTAACAGTCCCTACTTCTAGGCGACCTATATTTAGGCCATCTGCAGATGCCGCATCTATTCCCTTCTATTAACAGCATTGCCTTTTTCAAATTACTGACATTTTCTATTTGCGGCCAAACAACGCCATTTTTTCAGAATACCTTTATTGACGCACTGTAAAGTAATGTTACGGCCCAAACAGTTAGAGTGATGGCTACCGTAACAGAACAGGGGATAATAATACAGACGTATCATTGCCAAAACTTTTGCTTTGTGGTGCAGTTAGTTGCCCTGACCTGCTTATAACATAGGGGCTATTAGTTAGAACGGCTACTAAAGATTCTAGGGATTAAGGGTTATAATATGCATAGTAAGCGATAGAAAAAGATGCTGTTAAAGATAAATATCATTGAAGGAGAGAGAGCACACTTGAGACAGCTTTAGCCGTCTTTATATATCTAGTGGGGATAGGTGGCGCGCACTGGGGCGCCACTAACCAAACCACACAAACCTACTACACCAGCCTCACAGCATAGGCAATAAGCCTGCGCTGCCAAAGGGAGGGAGGAGGCTGCAGGGTGACTAGTTAGCATAACACCAGTGCGCCTGGTCAGGTTTACAGTAGGCTTAATCGGTAGAGAATTTAATTCTTAGGTCTGTTTTGTTAAAAGAGCGTAGAAAACGTCGCCCTAAACGAGGTCTTCGGTGTTTCGTTCGATCTCTTTCAGACATTGTAGCAGTTCTTTGAGTTCAAAAAGCGCCTTGATGAAATTAATGACGGAAAACAAAACGTCATTCCAAGGGAATAGTTTTGTGTGGCCAACACACCACAGATGTGGCAGACTATAGACGCACATACCAGTTTGTATGGGTATTTCTGCCCGATATCAATCCTTATGTTGGAAGGACTGGATGAAGACTTCTGCACGCGTGCTGTCGATGCAAAAGGCTTGTTTTCTCTAAGTCTATATGGCCAGAAGTTGGCCCTTAAATAGGCTTCTGGGTTACTGACTCATGCGTACGAATAGTGGTCAGAATAGTATTCTAACATTTTATATACTTAGTTCCTAGGGAAAACAAGGCTTCACACTTCTTTTCAAGCAGACGCAACGATTCATCGACAAAGCCAACATTGAAATGACAAGATTCGCTAGTACTTTAATACAGGTTTTCCCAAGATCTTCGTATTGCGTGCCAGAACCATTGTTGAGATGCTTAATATTGCTCCGATGAATGCGTCGTAACCTAGCAATCCCATACTTGTTCTGTATGATACACATGTATACTTGCCCTGCGACCTGGTAAGTACATGGATCTAGACGGGAGCAATGGTTGTCAATAATTATTAGTATGCCATTTCTAACCAACTTGGTATTAGATCGTCAGTTGCACAAGCGTTCATCGTTTGTCTGGCTACTTGTAGCGCCGCTCCAGAATCTAAAATTGCATCCGGTTCCGGCCATATGGACTCTTTACGTTTTCTGATAAGAGTACCGAGGCCCCAGGGGGCTGAGAATCTTGAGTTCGCGTGGTTTGACGTAGAAAGGCTCTGTTGCGTCAAAATAGTCGTTGTAGTACTCCTTGGTCATTTGGTGCTAAAGGTTGATTGGCGCTGGGTTAATTTCAGTTCATCGGCCTGCTGGTAAAATTGTCTTACTTTCAATATCCAATCCACCGGTTCGGACCTAGGACTGTTGTTAGGTACGTCGAAAAGTTCCATGGAGAACAGCCTGCGGCTCGACATACCATTTCTCAATCCAGATGATGGTGCCTGGAGAATCGTGTACCTGATACATCTCGAAATACATAAGCTCGGACTCCCTTTTCATCTTTTCAATTGTCGGCTCCGAAGCTTCCAGAAATCTCGCAACATCCCGGGGATGGACATGAACAGTAACCTGAAAGACCGTTGCCATGATGGGACAAAGTATTATAGAACGCCAAGGATTGTGGTATTTTGATGAAGCAAATCCTGTGGAGCTGTCATCCGCATTCACTGGCATTGGGGAGGGCGCAAAGCTTATTTATAGTACGCAACAACGTTCTCCCCACATGTCCGATTGGACAAGTCCGACGGCACCTCAGATGGTGAAACGTCTGATGTCTGGCCGGCCTTGGTGGCAATCCGTCCTCAACCTCATCACTGTGTTCCAAGCGTGTCACGGGAACTAGACCTAATCGACAGTTCGTGCGTACCTAGTACGTAGATGATTAGAAGCAGCAGTACAGCCAACTCAGCCCCAATCCATTGCATATGGCCATACATTGCTTTTACGACTTTTCATCCATGGTATGGCTTAATGTATCTGCAGAGATTATGGCGCCCCATATTTTGGATGGCTTGGTGTTGTGACCGACTCTGCCGTCTTCGTTCCCTTTAGTCTCAGCAGCCTCGATGCAAGAACCACACTATCATCCGTTAACCCATGTGATGGGCCTCGTTCAGCTAAGTTCTTGAAAAATGACATCGGCCGACATAGCTCACTCATTCCACTCCGCATTTCAACGCTATTGATGAGTCATCCAAATTTCTTCTAATGAACCATTGTCCTGATGAACCATCAACCGAATTATCCTGCTTCACCGGATTTTGTAGTATTTCAATACATACATATCCTTGCTGTGTTCCAATGATCATACTCGTAACACATGCTTCAAGGAGATGTTAATGATCAACTGGCAGTAGTCATGCAGCTTGTGATCGATACTTATATCAAGGTATGTAGTTGTCTTCCTTCGGACGATGGACAGGCTTCCAGAACCCGGCGTGAAAACTGACAGGTTTAGTCTGGGGTTAGAAGGCTGGTGGGAGTAAGAACGTCGGGCGAATGAAATAGCCACAGTAGGCCAATCGAGCAAAACAGCTATATTATCAAAATAAATATAAAACTCTTCGACCTAACGATATTTTGAGGCGACTCCATGTCGCGGTGTTCAAAAAGCCCGAACTGCCCATGGCTGACAAACCCTTTGGGTGGTTTTTTTTTAATTGTAGCATGTCAAAAGAAATATCAATGCTAACAAGATCTGGGCGAACATGTATAGGGCCATCATGTAACTCCGTTAAGGAAGTCTTCGTAACACACTGGAAGGATTTGTCGAATCCGAGGGCCACTTGGATCGTGACTTGATGCATCCGCATTAACCAAATGAGTTAGAAATACGAATAACGACGCAGCTCGAGACATGGCCCCCATGTTTATGTATCGTAAACCCATCATGTCGAGTAAGACTGAAAGTTTGGTTTTTGTAACCAATCGCTGATAGTGAAGCCGCTGGGCATCAAACCGTCAGCCATGTCAGTCTTGGCCAGAATTTCTGCCAGGTTTTACACTCCTACAAGCTGACAATATTGCTTATCTGCGTTTGCAGGGCACATCCGTCTGACCCGGATGCATCCGGTTCCAGAAACCCGCCCTGGCCGGCAGACTTGCCCTGTGATAAAATTTCTCCATCATCCTCCATTGACGTAGATTGGAGGGGTTTACCCAGCCCTTAAACCAAGACTAGAGGGCCTTTGGATGAAGCAAGCGTCTCTTATATTAGGCAGTTCACCTCGGATATCCAGCAAAACAGTTAAACAGCACCTCACCGTTTTTCGATGTCGGGCTAGGCATTCTAAATCCCTGGAATACGGCCGGAATATCGTTGATTGGATCTATTCTGGCACAGGAGAAGCCGTCCAGTCTCCTGGGGAGGATGAGGTCAGTCCGATTCTTGGCGTCAGCAACCCGCTGCTGAATGCCTATCAACGATTATCGGAGTTCCTTGGATATCCTTGCAACGTGAATCTGAGAGCCTGATCTTGAGATGCCGCGACCTACCACGTAAGCACCAGCATGGCAGGCTCGTGCAGAGCACGCCCGGGCGGATGGACGTGCGGCGTATGGACCTGTTTGGACTTGTGTGAGTCTCAGGGTCCGCGAGCGGCGTTCGCCCCGAAGCAGAATTGCGTCTTAAGAGTCTGTTCCCCTGAACTATTTTGGGGAGGTGGTTGGACGCCGTAACCGATCAGATTCAGTCTCTGCAGCCCACCGGGAAGTCGCATCACAGCCTCACCAGCATGCAGCCTACAGAAATCATCGCCATCTTGGCGGGGACTTACCAACTCCTGAATACCTCAGCGTAAGATGCCCTTCGTCTTCGCCGCACCTGCTTCCGGTAGCCACTTCTTTTTGCTCACAAGAATCCCACAGGACACGCGACGGCGTACCCGTAGAGGACAGGACGTACGGGTCCAACCCGGTAGGCATCCTTTCCTACAGCAAGTCCGGATACATGTCCGCCACCATCACGTCGACGGACCCCGAGGACCGGCCCGCGAACCTGACTTTTCCCTACCAAGACGGCCAGCCGGAGGCCGCCTGGGCCGCCATCGGCAGGCATAGCATTGGGTACGCGGGGCCCGTCTCAATCACCGACGCGGTCGAGGCCACCGCTACTTCCGGTCAACTGGTCCACGGGCCCCTGACGGTCGCGAATGTCCCGTCCATGGTGGGAAACAAGCAGATACGAAACTACACGACTTTTGAAGACGGAAAGCTGCTCCGCATCTCCTCGCAAAGAGAGGGCGGCAATCGGGGCGAGCTCTGGTGGAAGAGGTTGGATTGAGGTTTGGGAAATGACCGTCAGCTCTTTCGTGTATGGAGAGGGATTGTCTGTAGCAAGGGCATGGCGAGACGTGAGGCTCGATGTGCTGCTGCATTAGCATTAGAACGTCGACATGAAACTGGACCGAGAGGCCGTAATAGAATATAATGGTTGCGACAGCGTATTATTTCGGGGTCAAACGCGTGCTAAGATAGACTACTGGAAGGCCTCATTAGCCAGCCTCTCGGCCTCCTGGTTCTCCCCTCGCGGTATGGACCAAAACATAACCTCCAGCCCACCGTCGTCGCCGTACGTCATGTCATCCAGCTGCTCATGCAGCTCCCTCAGCGTCTCAAAGTGCGCGACCCTGTGGCCCCGGGCGTTGGTCCCCTCGTTCTCGATCCAGTCGCCGATCCACAGGGACATGGCGTTGGCCAGGTACTCCGAACCCGTCGCGATCTTGATGTTGGTCAGCGAGCGGTCACGGGCGGTGACCTCGCGGAGGGCGCTCAGGGCCTGCGCGAGGGCCTCGATCTCGGCGCGCGCGCAGGTCTGCGGCAGCGCCGGCGCGAGCAGGCCGCGGCGGTTGTGTCGTGACCCCGGGCCGAAGTAGACTGCAAACGAGCCCCGGGCCGAGGGGGTGCCGGCGTCGCGGCAGGCGCCGTCGATGTACACGACGAGGCTACCCGGGTCGGGCGCGAGGCCCTTGTTGCTCCAGGAGTACATCCGGAGGCCGAAGACCTGCTTCTGGGGGTCGTACACGACGAGCTTGGACCGGGGGACCATCCTATGGGCGTCGCTTGTGTGATGTTCGAATAAGCGGCTTCCCTCCCCATCGTCGTCGTCGTAGCCCATCATCTTGTCGGCCTTTCTTCTCCCAAATGCCGATGAACTTGATGCTTCTTGGAACGTCTCTAGGCTTGTGGTTCGGTGGTGTACTATATGTAATATCGGGAATTCCCCTCAGAGATGGTGAGGTAGCTAGGTAGGACGACTCAGCTATTTCCTTTCAACACTAGATATAGAGCCTCACTGGACGACTGATATTACCGGATATGTCCGTCCCGTCGGTGTGTATTGAGCTAGCGGATGGGCCCTAAACCGAAGCGCGTTTGCAAGAGGTACTATTTGGTGGAAAGAGGGGAAAGCCAAGTAATACAGCAAATTTACCTTCGAGACACAGATAAAAGTGGTCCCCTGCATATTTGTCAATCATGATAGCCACGATATTGACGGTGTTGATAATATCAGAAAGTGCTACAGGAATTCCAAACTTGGGGTCCTCCGATGCCGCATCATTTTAGACAGATCCCATTAGGAGCATGAGACGGACGGTGCCTTTTATTCTCTGTCTTCATCTTTCTATTGCATACAAATCATATCATCAACTGCGCCGTACCAAACAACGCGTCCGGGATATTCTTACTTCAAACCATTGATGCACATTGTTGTTTATATAAACATTAACGCAACCGCAAGCAGAATGAGCAAAAAGCCCGGCAGCAGCACCGTCATCATCAACTCCCTCATCGCAAGCTCGGTGCTGGGCGAAACCAGGCTCAGAGGGAAGCGCGGCGGGAGCGCCCGCCGCCGCCGTTCCACCGTTTCCATGAGGTGTCGTGGAACATTCGTGATGCTGACGCTCAAGCTGTGGTTTGCCTTACTTGTGTCATGAAGGACATAAAGAGTCTGCAGGTCAGGGTTGTACGACCATTCTCCGCCGCTGACCTTGACATCAATGTTTCGCTCAGCGTAGTGGTATTTGGGTATGAACACTTCGGTCGTCCGCGACTTGTCCGATTGATTTTTTCTCTCTCTCTCGCTTGCATCTTGCGCCTCTGTTGTCCATTCAAACTCGTATCGCAGAGTCTGGGGATCCCAGTCCGATCGCAAGGGTCGCCCGGCGATCTTGACGGCGTACGGGCGGATAATGACGTCGAGCACCCTCCCCCCGCAGTACAACTCATCTTCTTCGTGCGCCTCATTGGCATAATCGGGGAGGATATGGCCAGGTTTGTGTTCGGTGTTGCCGTTGACGACAGAGAAGTCTTCCATGTTCCAGCCGTCGCCGTACTCGACACGGTTGTCGGGGTTGTAGTTCCACAGCGTGAACGCGACCTGGTTATCATCCATGGCCGAGATGAGGGCATGCATCAGCTCCCGCTGCTTATCGTAATTGCCGGTCTTGAACGCCTCGCCGCCATTGATGTCGAATGGGATGCCGACCTCACCGATGAGAGCCGGAACATGTCCGCCCAGGGACTTTTTTCCGTATCTGAGGATGTTGGAGATCTGGAGACGGTAGTTCTTCCGCAGTGCCTTCGCGCCGAAGTAGAGCGCTCTGAGGATGAACATGCCCCTCGAGGCGCCCTGCACATTGACGCTCATCCACGAATGGTGCTTGCTAAATAAGACGTTGAGATCGTAGAAATGAGGCGCGAACACGAGGTTGCTTGGTCTTTGCACGTCGATGACAGTCCTGGTCGCGTATGGTTGTTCGTGTGCCGACTCATCTGCCTTGTCCCGCTCCCCAATCCACGGTGGCATGAACTCATTCGGTATCGGTTCAAAGAAGCAGAACTGGCGCGGAGAGTTCCGCGAGACCCGTTCCGAGAAGCGCTTCAGAAAAGGACCGTAGAAGTCCCGGTACCATTCTAGCGGTTTCCCCTCGTGGCCCGGCCGGTGGTCTACCTCGAAATAGTTCTTCTGAAGCACCTTTGGGGTTTTCTTTGCCTCATCCCATTCCCAGACGCCATGAGCGCGCCATACGCACTCGCCCAGTCCGTAGTTTTGGGGCTTTGCCGCATCCGGCTTCGCAGTTAGCCAGGCCGACCTCCCCTTCGGGTCGACACGAGTTCGATGCGATACACGCGTTGGAAACGGCCAAGACTTGACATAGTAGTCCACTTCCTGGGCATAGCCGCTAGCGAGCGCAAGCGCCTGTGTCAAAGACGGGTAGTATCCAATGTGAAGGTCGGTGTCATAGTTCCAGCCATCAAAACCGTGAAGGTTAACGAGGCCGCGATGAGGCTCGTTCAAGGGCTCGAATCCAACGCAAGCTTCGAGACTGCTGACCTCGTCTGCCAGTCGACCGAAGGCTTCAATGAATGTGTATTGAAGGTATTCCTGCACAGAGACAGTGTTGTCATTCCCTGGGCTTCGTGGGTGCGGACAACGCAGCTTTGGTGCAAGAGCGTCTCCGGCCCAGAACAGGGTAGCCATCGTCGATGCGGCTAACTTCTGATAACCCGAAGGCCACACAAAAGGACCACTGGGTTCCTTCTCGTTGACTGGCGCGTCTGCGCGCCGCAACTCGTCCTGTCCATGGACATAAGCAGCGCCCGTGTCGGTGAAGGCCTCCACGTCAAGGCCCGCGACTTCGAACGTCCATCCGGGGGCGCCACTGCCGCCGCTGAACCTGCTCCAGACGTCTTGGTGGGCGCATACAAAGCACTTGATGCCGTACTTCGGCATAAGCTCGATCAGCTGGCGCAAGTAGCCGATGTACTCCACATCGAGATCGGTCTCGGGATTCGGCCCGGCGTGGCCAAGCGACTCCCACGTAACGAGGAGACGGACGAGAGGGAGCCCCCACGCCTGCAGGCGCCGGAAATGCAGCGGCGCGTCTTCGAGGGGAAACGGCCTCCCGATAAAGGTCACGGTGCGGTGCTCGAAGAAGCCGTCGGTGAGATGAGAGAGGCCATTGGGTTTTGTGGGTAGCTTGCTGGCCCCTGATATGTTGAGCCCGTGCAGGGTGAGTGTGCGGCCGTGGCAATCGACAAAGAGGCCGTCTTTCAAGCCAATTGGCCCTCCTAGGGCGGCATCTGAGAGATCCTGTGCAGGGTATTTGACCGCCATCGTGAACGAGATTGGGCTGGCCGGATCAAATGCAGTGTTGAGCCATCTCTTGCTCAATTGTTGGATTTGGTGGTTGGTCTCCTTGTTTCATTGCGTAGCAGCAGCGGCGGGACATGACAGATGGCTATCTGGCCTTGTCTTAGTCAGCAATCGTCGCTTGACACCTTGTCGACCGGCCAAGCCATATTGGTCATTGGTTCAACAAGGGACACAGAACTCAGAAAGACCAGGACGCAGGTTTTCAATGCTTCAATTGTCCCCATTCATAGTTGCTCGGACGACGAGTTATGGTTGCCAAGGCCTGAGTCTTGTCGGTTGAATCGGAAGTAAAGAGTAAAGACAGGAGAACGGGAATGCTCGAGTTTTTTTCATCTCAGTTTGTAGTATTAGGTGGTCTATAATATTCATTAGGCCTACTAGTTATTATGTAATGCCGGCACGAGAACTGCCGATACCTTCCGTCACCACCTGCCTGTCGTTACTCGATCGCTTTCAATACGTGCTTGTCCCCCCAGAAGCGGTTTTCCGTGACCGGCGCGTCGCGAGGGACGACCGCGAAACGCTGCTGGAGACGATAGGCCGCCAGGTAGTCCCTGCGCAAGACCTCGGCCTTCGCCGTCGCGTTCGTCTTTTCAAAGCCGCCGTGCGCGCACTTGGCGCCGTTGAAGGCGGCGCCGGCGGCAGCCTTCCAGACGGCGGTGACATCGGTGATCATGGGAAGCGTCCAGTAGAGGCGGCAGTCGGCATCCTCGCGGATGTACTGCGAGGGGGTGCCGTCAGCGAGGTTGTCCCGCAGGATCTCGTCGCGGACGTTGACGGAGGCGGCCGTGCTGCGGTTCAGGGGCAGGTCCGAGTAGCGGTCAAAGGCGGCCCTTTGCTCGTCCTTCGACGCGTACGGGCGCAGGGAGGTGGCATAGTTGTAGATGTTGGCCCAGTTCAAGACCTGGGAGCCCTTGATGCCGCCGATGGCATCGATGGGGCCCTCGACGGGGAGGCCGCCGAAGGCGACTGACTTGACGCCGCCCTGGTGGCGGAGGAACTCCGAGGCGAGGGTGCAGGTCGAGGCGCAGACGCCGTCGTACAGAAGGACGATGTTCTCGGGCAGGAAAGGCTGGGCGAGGCCCACGAGGTCTCCGTATCCGTGTATCCCGATGCCCAAGCCAAAGGTGCCGTTCGTGGTCGTAAGGGGGTCGTTGAGGTTCCAGCGCATCAGGTCGGTATAGTTGGTGTTCTTGAAGACCTGCGGCGCGAACTTGTCGTCATACGAGGTGAAGGGCTGGTCCGTGACGTTGTAGTCGTAGCGCCAGTTGAACCAGCTCTCGGCGAAGTTGATCAGGTCCTCGTCGCGACTGCTGGCGGTGTTAACGTCGGCGACGATGTCGGAGACAATCTCGGCGGCGGCGAGGAAGCCGTTGTTTTCCTTCCAGCGGGAGAAGCCATCCTGGACCGTTGTGGGAAACAGCGTGCGGAAGAGATCGTAGCCGTGGAGGATGTATCCGCCGCCGTTCTGCTGTAAGTCGATGACGAGCTTGGTCTTGCCAGCCGCGAGGGCGGACGCGATGACCTGCTCGGTGACCTTTTGGAACTCGACCGTGCTGTTGCTCTCGAAGGCTGTGAGAGCTAGGACGACGACGTCTTCGAAGCCTTCGCCGTCAAGGAAGTATCCTGAGACGATCCCGTCGCCGGTCGAAGCGATCTTGCTGGGGTAGCCGGGCAGGACGGATTGGGTCTTGGAGGGGGTAGCGGCAGGCGTCGTGCTGGACGCGGGGCTCGCGGGATTGCAGAATTTGGCGTAGAAGGACGGGCCATCGACGACGCCAGTCAGGTCGCGCTTGACACGTGCGTGGTTCTCGAAGGTGGCCTCTGTGCCGTTCGCGAAGGTGAAGGTCGTGTTGGATCCCTGGTAGACGTAGCTGCCGATAGTGTTAGTGAAAATCCCCGGATCGAAGTGGGTTGGAGGCTGCCTCCTACCGGATACGACCGCCGGAGCTGAAGTAGCCATTGCCAACCCCAGTAGCCTTGCCAGCCATCTCGAAGAACATGGAGTTGTACGCAGAGTTGGCGTCGCGGTTCCAGCTGGCCTTGTTGACCGTGTCGGCCAAGTACTTGGAGGCATCAATGCCATTGATGTGTGTAACTACGGACGCCGTCTCGGGTGACGAGATCACATCCTCTGAGAAAGGCATGTCAGAACGGAACTCGGCGCGAATAACGAGCTTCGGGATTTGCTTACCGTAGATCTTGATCACCGGCAAAGACGAGCCGTCTTCGCTGATGGACACCAGAGCCCGCTCACGAGTCCATTCAAAGACAGCCGTGAGCAGGTCGGGGTAGTAGACAAAGTGGCCGTCATGCGCGGGGCCAAAGACCTCCTCGTAGAGGGCCGACTGGAACGCGTATTCGCCTGGGTAGACATCGTTCTGAACGTTCTCCCTGACCTTGGAGAGGACGGCGAATAAGTCGTATCCAGGAAAGTCGTAGCCCGCGGGAGGGTCTGCCTTGTATGCGGCATCTTTGGGACGAGTCAACAACCTCCAAACATGAATAAGTTCCCCGGTCCTCGTTTCCGACTTACCACTCTGCCACTCGAGGTATGGAACCAGAGAGTCGACAAGCGCAATGGCTGCGTCCTTCTTAATAGGGACCGAGTTGAGACAGGCATACGCCAATTCAGCCGGCACCAACGGGTTGACTGCAGAACCGCACCTTCTTGTTAGTCGGCTCGCCGAACAGTACGGACGGGGATTCGCGTGGGATTGGTTACCATTCGAAGCAGACGTATAGGGCAAGGCAGCAACGACGTCAGCACAAGGCTCGGAGGCGTTGGCGAAGGGGACCAGCGCGGTGGCGGCGACCAGCAGAGCTGCTGGCGATAGGACCGAGGAGCTCCGCATGTTGGCGATCGGATCTGGTGCGCAACGGTCCGATCCGGTCCTGAAGGATGTCTGGCTGGAGGATGAAGCTCAGTGCCGGACTCGAGAGCGACGGCCGCCGCGGCCGGAGCGACGCGGCCTTATAATCGAAGACGGCCATTGTCGTTGCCATCTTTTGTTGCCGTTGACCATGGGCCCCATGATTGACGACTCGGTCCGAAGATGTCACTCCCCATCTCACTTGCCGGGAGAAAGAAAGCTTGTCCTGTCTTTGCCCGCTGCCCGCTAGCTCAAGACGGCAGGTCGTGGAGGCGAGGTTACTCTGTGAATGGGACCATGACATCGGTGCGCAGTGGTTCCGCTCCTAGCACGTATGAATAATGCGTTTGTGCGAGCAATGGTTGCTCCTACACCCCGCATTTTACATATCGCGCATAACATAACACCGCCTTCTTAGGTGGTTGGGCCGCGTCGGTGTGGCCGCACGGGAGATTGTTCGCGGAGAGAGGGGATCGCCAGTGGGTCTTATCAAGCAATTTGTACGTGTCATGACCGTTCGGCCGTTGTCCACCGCCATTGGTCTCAATGTTCTATTAGGTATCCGTCCTGCCCTGCAGGGATCGACTGGAAAGGGCGTGCTAAACCCAGCTTTGGCAGGTGGGAGGACAGGTGCCCGGTAACCGGCAAGGAAATGCCGTCTTACGGCCGCATGCCCAACCTTTTCCTACCGAGTTTCTGATGGTTGTTGTGATTTGTTACCTACTAATCGTGTATCTTGTTGGCCATGATGGCCAATTTACCCTTGGCCGGAATGTTGACTGTTGTTTGTTACCGTAGTTCTCGCGATCTATATGCTCATATCACCCGACATTCATACATTGTTAGAAATAAATTGAAATAGGTAGTTGTAAGCGGCCCCCCCTGACGTGGCTGAGCGACAGGTCCCCGGTTCCCCCCACTGACGCTGTCAAGGGTTACGGCTTCAGCGAATAAAGTCGAGTTACTCTTTTTTTAACTCATCTCATCAAGGTGCGACTGACCTCAACGCATTGGAATGTCAAGAGGGGCCGTCTTGCCTAGTTAAAGTACCTACCTACCTAGCTTGAAGAGAGAGAGGGGGCTGCAATGGGAGCTTTCGATGCAACTCTATGGAGTGGTCTTTAATCGAGGTCTTTGGCAGTTATCCGTGAAACCCCTGTTTGTTTCTGTTCCCTGCATTCCCTTGAACCGTTTTCAGGTTTAAGCTCAACATGTCAACAGACTTTTCTCTACAAGAAACAACCTCATAAAAAGACAGCGCCTAACGACAGCTTCATTCAGCAGAGATTAGCTTCAATGGAGCGGTCTTAGTGCTATGTGGGGTCTACCTCCGTCACGCGGCTCACGCTGATTAAAAAAGGTTTGCAAGGGGCGACGCGAACTCAAAACGGATCTCGGAGAAATCGTAAAGGCTAAAGACGATAAACTATAGGTGCACTGTACACAGCTCTAGCGCGAACCTTGCTCTTGTGTAGGGTCCTGTATACTAGACGGTTCGCTTTTCCCCTGCCCTAACGCCATAAACTCCCCATTTGTATGCATCCATTCGTGGGATCATGAACAGCTAGTCATTTGCTGCCCTTTTCAATCGCATAGAACGTCGTTCGATCACGGGGAAGGGTCGATCTTTGGAACGCTGGGCAACTCCGCCGCAACGACCTTGGCTTCCTCAGCCTGTTCCTCGGACGGGCCGTCATCAGTCTCCTTGGCAGGAGCGGGATGGTCGGTGGAAGGGAAGAAGATGCTAATACCAGGTCAGCATTGCACAATACTAGCAATGTGCGAATGATTGAAGAAGCTTATACGCACGGGAGGGTCTCGTTGTAGGCCACGACATCCTTCATTTCAAAGGTGCAGAAGACAACCTTGTCCAGCTTTTTGCCGTCCTCTCCATCAAGGAACTCCCGGACGATTTCGGCGGCGACCGGGGCGGCCTCGCGGCTGGGGTATCCGTATATGCCGGTGCTGATGGCGCTGAAGGCAATGCTGCGGCAGCCGTTCTGGACGGCGAGGGCCAGGCTAGACTTGTAGCAGCCCTCCAGCTTCTCCTGTGAAGACGCGGGGTTGAGCTCGTCGTAAACGGGGCCAACAGTGTGGATGACCTTTTTGCAAGGAAGATTGTAAGCGCCAGTGATCTTGGCGGAGCCGGTTTCGCACCCGTTCAAGGTTCTGCACTCCTGGAGGAGGCCGCGGCCTGCGGCGCGGTGGATGGCGCCGTCGACGCCACCGCCGCCGAGGAGGCTCTTGTTGGCGGCATTGACAATGGCATCAACGCGGAGCTTCGTGATGTCGCCTCGGATGACGCCGACCTTCTGGTTATGCGACGCGCTGGGAGGGTAGAGGGGCTGCGGGGACGCAGTGAGCTTGCCGAGCTTGTAGAGGAGCTCGACGGTGGGGATTTCGGCGGCTGCGGTAGTGGCCATCTTGGCAGCTTGTCGGATCGGCATAGACGGGTCTGTACTAGATGATTTTGGTTTGGGTGCGATCGATTTGTTCGGACTCGGGCGCGGTTCGGCTGGCTTTTGAGGTGTTGGTGACAAAGAAGCCTTCGGGCGAAAGCAGGAGAAGAAGCCCATGACGAAATAAGACCCGCGCTAAATTTAGGTGCAGACAGCTAGCTGCTCGAGCTTTGGCCTTATCGGGGCTTTGCTTTAGCGGTGGCTTATCGGGCTCTTCTTCCTTATTCGAGGGATTGCTTTTTTTTTTTTTTTGTCTGCTTGATTGCTGAATTGCTGAATTGCTTGCTAGACAAACAGCGAGGGAGAATGCAGAGGGCGAGTCGTGTGTTTGAGGGAGGAGGACTCAAATGGATCCGTATCGTTGAGACTCGATTCAATGTGGGATATTGTATTGAGATTGATGAATCAATCGGTTGTTGTTCACGAACGATTCAACGGCTCGGAAGCTTTGCAGAATGGCAGTGACGGTGCAGCGTTTGCTATCAGCTTTATAGCACCTTCCAATCTCACAAGGTGCTCTTCATCTCCGTTTTCAAGTCAAAGGTTGATTGTCAGCTGCGAACCTACTTATTCAATAGCGTTTCGGTTCTTCCGAATGGTACTGTTGGTTCTACTACTAGGAGGTGTTCAGCGGCTTGGATACCTACGTACCCTTGTACCTATCTCCAGTGACCTCCAGTGACCTGTGAAGCGCCTGCCTCATCGAATAGACTAGAAAGGCTCACTATCTTATCTGGAGTCGGTCTTATCTAATCTGAAAGACCCACTCACCCTCCGGTGCTGTGACCCCTCGTCGGATCAACCCGTTTGAGTCATCCCCGCCGTGATAGAAGAAGTGTTGCCCCGCCATCACAACCACACATTTTCCAAGCTTTGAGTCTCGCGTGGTACCCAATTGAACGACTTTCGAGCATTGCGCGACGCCACGTTACGAAGAGACCGCACGCGATCTATTGCTGTAACCCCTTTCCACACGCGTCTCAATACAGGAACCATGGCGGACGCGACTGCGGACCCCACCGACAAGCTGGCCGAATCGACGGTGAAGCTCCAGCTTGACGAGGAGACGGGAGAGATGGTCAGCAAGGGCGAGCTGAAGAAGAGACTGGCGAAGCGTGCAAAGAAGGCCCTAAAGTCTACCGCTGTAGTTGATAAGCCCGCGGCCAAGCCCAAGGCGAAGCCGGAGGAGGTTGTCTTGGACCCGGAGGCCATGTTCAAGCAGGGCTTCCTCCAGGAGGTGTACAAGGAGAGGCCATCCGAGAACGTCGTCACGCGATTCCCTCCCGAGCCCAACGGCTAGTAGGTATACACCCGGTATCATCATGGTCACGTCTCTGACAGCGCCTCCAGCCTGCACATTGGCCATGCCAAGGCCATTGCTGTCAATTTTGGGTTTGCAAAGTACCACGGCGGTGTTTGCTATCTGAGATATGACGACACGAACCCCGAGAAGGAGGAGGAGAGATACTTCACCGCCATCGAGGAGATGGTGAGGTGGCTTGGCTTCACACCCTACAAGATCACCTACTCCAGCGACAATTTCCAGAAGCTGTACGACCTGGCAGAGAAGTTGATCACCCTGGAGAAGGCCTATGTCTGTTACTGTGGAGGTGAGTCACGCCCAAGTGTAAATCTGCGTTCGAATACTGACCACTTGGATTCCGCCAGATGCTGAGATCAAGCTCCAGCGCGGCGGCGAGAAGGGCGCCTCCCCCCGATTCCGATGCGAGCACGCCAACCACACCGTCGACGAGAACCTCCAGAAGTTCAGAGACATGAGGGATGGCAAGTACAAGCCTAGAGAGGCGTTCCTGCGCATGAAGCAGGACATCACCGACGGCAACCCCCAGATGTGGGACTTGGCAGCGTACCGCATCAAGACCGACACACCGCACCACCGCACAGGCTGGGACTGGAAGATCTACCCAACATACGACTTCACGCACTGCCTGTGTGACAGCTTCGAGGGCATCACGCACTCCCTGTGCACGACCGAGTTCGTCCAGAGCCGTGTCTCGTACGAGTGGCTGAACAAGACCCTTGGTGTCTACGAGCCCATGCAGCGCGAATACGGCCGCCTGGGCATCACCGGCACGGTGTTGTCCAAGCGGAAGATTCTCAAGCTGGTCGAGGAGAAGATTGTTCGTGGTTGGGACGACCCACGTTTGTACACGCTCATCGGCATCAAGCGCCGCGGCGTACCTCCCGGCGCTATTCTGGACTTTGTCAACGAGCTGGGCGTCACCACCTCCGTCTCTGTTATCCAGATCAAGCGCTTCGAGCAGACTGTGCGCAAGTACCTGGAACGTACTGTTCCCAGGCTGATGATGGTCCTGGACCCCATTCCCGTCGTCATTGAGGATGCCGAGCCCGCTGATGTTGAGCTGGCCTTCTCTCCCAAGGACCCCAACATGGGATCGCACACCATCAAGTTCACGCCCACTGTTTACATTGACCGTGCCGACTTCAGAGAGGTTGACAGCAAGGACTACTTCCGCCTGGCCCCCAACAAGACGGTTGGTCTGCTCAACGCGCCCTTCCCCATCAAGGCCACGTCATATACCAAGGACGAGACCACCGGCAAGGTCACCGAGATCCGCGCCGTATTTGACAAGGAGACGAAGAAGCCCAAGGCCTACATCAACTGGGTCGGTACCGAGGGGACCAAGAAGGTCGAGGTCCGCATCCACAACTCGCTGTTCAAGAGCGAGAAGCCTGACGACGCCGAGGGCGGCTTCCTCAACGACATCAACCCCGAGAGCGAGGTCATCTACCCCGATGCGCTCATCGAGAGCGGCTTCGACGAGGTTAAGCGCCGCGCGCCTTGGCCCGAAGCCGCCGGCGAGAGCGAGCTGGGCAAGGGCGGCCCGGAGAGTGTGCGCTTCCAGGCTACGCGCATCGCCTACTTTGTAAGTCATCCACAATGACTAGGGACCGAGACATACACTGACGTGCATTTTAGGCCGTGGACTGTGATAGCACCGAGGATAAGATTATCCTTAACCGCATCGTGTCGCTGAAGGAGGATGCTGGAAAGGTTTGAGTCATCGTTGGTCTGCTGTGACGGGGTCGGGCGAAAGGTTAAATGAAAAGTCGGGCTTGAGTTGAGGGTTGGTGATTGGGAGCTTTCGGAGTTACATAGACAGGAAGGGTCATATACCAGAAAACAACCCCCACAAACCGTGGTGAATGGGAGTCAGTCAGTCTATTCTTCCCACGCTTCTTCATCTTCAGCCTCTCCCATACGTGATTCACTACGATATCCTCAGAAGATCCATACCAAGAATTCCTTCCCATCATCGCGACGCCGGCTTTCCTTCCACCACCATCATCCACAAAACCACAATCGAAGCGAAAACGGAAACCAAAACCGACACGAGAACACAAATTAAAAAGTACAAAAGTACAAAAAGTAAAAAAAGATGAAGGCATCCCACACCCTCCGATTGCTCACAGCCACTGTGGCCATGGGCACGCTATGCTCCGCGTCGCCCAAGGATGCCCGGGCTCCGTGGCCGCCGACGTGGGAAGAGCAGACCGCCCCTGGCCTGGGCTACGGAGTTGAGGTCGGCAGCCCCGCCCTGCCTGGGCGCACACTGGACGACGGCACCGGGGAGACATGCCCCAAAGACACAGGTACGTCGGCGCCTCGGTCCTCTATGATTGCTTTTTCGACACACGCACACACAAACATACGCCGTAATGGTATCTTTGTTGCTGACGTTTTGCTAGTCGCCTGCCACCTCCCGCGCAACTGGAACTGCTGCCCGACGGCGATGCCCTGTTGCGGGCCGGGGTGCTGCGCCGAGGGCTATTGGTGCGTCGACGCGCGGGTGGGCATGTGCTGCCCTGCGGGAACGGCGCTGCGCGGCGGCGTCTGCGCCCGCGTCCGCGAGGGGGACTCCTGCGAGCTGAAGAGGACGACGACGACGACGGAGGAGGCGTGCGGGGACGGGATGGTCTGCTGCGAGGGCCGGTGTTCGAGACGGTGCGGCGGCCTCCTAGAGGGGGACTACTGCGGGCCGACGACGGGGGAGTGCGCGGGCGGGCTGGTCTGCCGCCAGGGCCGGTGTTCGAGGCGGCGGTGCGGCCGCCGCGTCTGTGGGGGCGCGACGCCGGCGGCGGGAGGTTTGGCGCGAGGCGGAGGGGGCGGTTGGTGGTACGTGGTCGTCTTGCTCGGGACGGCGTTGGCGAATGCTGTCTGATCCGGTGATGGCGGCGGTTTTGGATGGATCCCAGGACCGGGGGTCCCGGAAGCGGGTTCCCCGGATGGGACTCGTTATTTGGTAGTGTAGTCCTACCTATAATAGCAATCATACGACAGGTATGAGACAACATGGCCTCGGCCAATAACCGAGACTTGGACGCTCAGGATCGTGACAGGTCTACCCTCCCAAAATGCAACCCGGCTCAGCGGTTGCGGTCTCTTGGGACGAATGACCGTTTGTTTCAACAAGAGACATGCATGGTGTGTTGGCGGCTCCGGAGAACACTCGTCCCATGCCCCCATGCCTACGGCGTAAGATGTGAGATTATAAGGATCGCGTGTTTTACAATCCGCAGATACTATGTGCACCTCGAAGACCCATTGTCCCCCTCAGGACTCGGCCCAGGGTCCCTTCTCCCCACCGGTCTGAGAAAAGTCGCCGTTCAGGGTGATCCTTGAGAGGGCGGTGGTGCTCAGACGAACGGTCTTTTTTTCTTCTTCTCTTTTTCTCTTTCCTGCATCGAGCATATAATGAATGTCACCTGCAAACTTCATTTGTACAAGTCGTCGGGTTACAGTGCACTTGTCAAAGCACTTCTGGAGCTTGGTGCGGGCTGTACTGTTTGGGAGACAGCCAGTACCGGCAGACGTGTCTGAAACATGGACATGATGGGTTTTCTTCTTTTATTTTTCCCTTTTCCATGGTTGGACACTGTTTCGTCATTCAGCGGCTCATCCAGTACCTTCATCACATGTGACGTTCTCCACGTTGCATTGTGGCTGGTCTCGTCCCAATATGGGATAACATGCATCCTTGGTACCTGTTCATTAAGGTACAAGTTTCAAGGCAGTTAGTTCCTCGTGAGGCTTGGTACCTGTTCTACGTTCCACTGACCCCTTGCCTGATGAGAAAAGTTCACTGGGAGGAAGGGAGAACCAAGGGGTATTCCCTTGGCTGTAATCTTCATGGCATTGTCTGATGGCCATGCCTCGAATCCGCCATCGACTTGACTGTGCTAGATAAAGTGTAAGAGGTTGCGTGGTTTTCCTTGTTAGGGCGTCTCCGAATGCAAGGCTCATTCGGGCTGCGATACTCCAAGCCAAGGGCAGGCCGGCATGTGGCAGTCGTGAGAATCGAAGCTCCGAGGTCGGGCAGAGAATTTACCAGAAAGAGCGGATAAAACATAAACATAAAAAAAATAAAAACTAATCACGGACGGACGGCCGACCTTGGGCGTGCGGAGTCGATTGCAAACTATATGCCATTAACCTTTTTCGCAGATATGTTTATTGGGATTCAAAGCGAGGACAGACAGACTTTTATCCAACAATCCAAGACAGTGACCGTACCTTGATCGGCGGAAAATGCGTGGGCCGGGCCAGATCGATACCTTCACATGGACATTTCATCGACAATCCAATCCACCGGCAATCCATAGGCAACCCATGGGGATGGGGATGGGCGTTCAGAGTAAAGCATCGTGGCTGCTGCGATGTGGCTTTCGGCTGTGGCTGGCATTATCCTACCTGAGAGAGGGGGAGAGAGGGAGAGAGAAAGAGAGACGGGCAGATAACTTTAATCGGGGCCGGGCTGCCAGTGGGCCCGTGCGCGTGCCCCTTCGCCCGTCTACCTGCGGCCACCTAAGGCAGGCACACTCTGATTTGCGGGGGGGCCGATAAAACACAGACCAATAAAATACGTTGGCTACCTACCATGTAAAAAGGGAAGGGCCGGGCCCAATGCATTCCTTACAGGTACATACATGTTGCATGGCCCAGGGTGGCTGACAGCGGCAAGCCCGGAGATCCGGCCAGCCGCATTGCACTCTGGAGGGAAAGAGACCTCAAAGATCCGTCATGTAAAAGAATAATAAAAATTGGTTCCGATCGATGTTGTTTACCCGTCACTCGTCAAGATCCACACCTGTCATCTGAGGTGATGCCTCGAGGCCGGGACAAATTGGTCGACGAACCATTTCTTTGGCATCGTGGAGGGTTGCTTGCGGGCTCGGGCGCAGGCCGCGCAGGCCGTGCAGGCCGCAATGCGCAATAGGCCAAGCCGTCGGTTAGTTCGGGTCTGCTTTTCGTACCTGTACTACCTAGTTAGTCCAGGTAAGCACGACATGGTACGGACCCTGGTTGGATTGGAATAAATAGATTGGTGCCTGCGATGGAGCGATTACGACATGGCGGAACTGCGCTGCTAGGTATCCGATCAGTTATTTTCTCTATTACGTAGGGTCTTTCTTACTTGCATGCTTCCTTCCTTCTTTCAATTCCGGATACTTCCTTCCTCTCTATAGTAGGCAGGTGCCTTAGGTATCCAGGTAAGTTAGGTAAGTACCCATCCATGTATGGATGGTACGGCAAATCCGGCTGTATGTTTCTGCTTCCTTTCTCCTCCTCCCTATTCATTACCTTCCCTTCCCTTCGGCTGTGACTGCGGTGCGGTGCGGTGCCTCATCTCCGACTAAGCAGTCTCCTCCCTTGGCGCTTTCCTTCTTCCTACCTACCTATCGTGGGCCAGTCCGTGTTGTCGTGTCTTAGTTTAGGTAGTTAGCTTAGCCTAACCTGCCCTCGCTGGGCGATTGCTCCTCGCTTGTGCTAGGTAACTAATGTGCGCTGGCAGTCTGCATCCGCAGTCTTTTCTTCCCCCGTCGTCCCGCCGGCTCTCCGTGAACTCGCCCTTCTCTTCGTTCTTCTCTCTCTTTCTCTGCTCCGTCCGTGACTTTTCCGCCAACCTGCTCCTCTATCTACCTATCCTAGCAACGACCCTATATGTCTTGGCTGGAATCGAAACCTGCAGATTGCCGACATTCTCCCTTCCTTCCATCGCAATTCGAGGCCGATAGCGGTCCTCCCTTCCTTCAACATCGCAATCCCCGAGACCCAGCGCATTGGGTCGGGGTACCGAAGCTACCTACACTCAAACCCAAAAGTCCGGATTACAGCATACCCATCAATCTATCTATCCATCCCTCCAGCACCAGTCCCTCCCTTCAATCCCTCATTCCAGTGGTAATCACGAGGCGAACGTGAGGTGTTGTTTCAACCTCATCGACAACTTGGAGGGGGGGAAAGGTCTTGAGTGCTCTGAAAGGCTTATCGACCCGTCACTCGTCCCCTCACGCCCTCGTCTCCCGCCTTTTCCGACGGCGATATTCCCGGTAGCGCCACACTTTAAGCTCAGCACATTGCGACGCTCCCCCCTCCACAGCGATCGCCATCTGGTCCCGCATTCAGCCTTTCCACCACCAGGCTCAAGCCCAGGACCCCCCGCGGCCGTTGGCACCCGTCGTCATTGGGGGGCCGCTGGCTGTGATACCCAACACTTGCAGAGCTGGGCAAACTCTCTGGTCTGGCCCGTGTATGAGCGACCGCCCTGATCCTGTCTCGCAACCCATACAGGCCCCCATTTGCTTCGGCGATACCCGGTCGGCCTACCTGCTGTTCGTTGCTTTCTAGCTGTGTCTGAGCAAACAAGCAAGGAGGTCCCCCTTCCCCAATAATAAAAAAACCCATTTAGGTAGCGGCCATGCCGCCTTCAGCAGCCGCTTCGCCGCCCCCAATCCTGGCCATCACGGCGACTTATCTTCACCTTCTGGCCCAACATTTACCCCGGCCCGTCTACCAAGTTCTTCAAAAGTTCCATCATCACATATCTCGGTTCTGCAACGCCCTTCTTTCGTCTGCCATCGTCGTCCGTATCCACTCGCTTATCCCCCACAAGATGCGACGCCCTCTGGGTTTCTCGGCGCTTCTGGTCGTGCTGTTCCTCATCGTCGGCCTCCCCATTATCCACGCGCAGAGCGATCCCTTCCACTGCTATCCGTACCCGCCTACCGACACTCTTGCGAGTCCTTTCATCACGTTGCAGCCGCACTGCTGTCAGGGCTCCATTGACGACAAGCTGAAAGTCGGGACCGAATGTCAGCCGGCCAACGGTGGGAAATACATGACCAAGTTCGGTCAGGACTTGGGAACATGCGCGACGGGTTGGGCCGATGCTTGCTGCATGCTATTGGTAGGTTCATGTCCATGCGGCTATGCGCAACGAGTTTTGCTGACCATGCGTTCAGCATTATCCGCCCGAGATTGAGCGACCTAACATGACATACTGCGATGCTGCCTTCCTCGTCAAGGCCGAGCCGAAGAACATAATCAAGGTCCGAAATTGGAACCCCAGCAAATACGGTATATGATGGGAGACAGTGCTTAAGAAAGGCATAACACACCCATGAAAAAGGACACGACGACAACGATGACCGGGGGGGGGGGGGAACCAGCAAAAAACATCATGGAGCCTCCAGCTTAATGATTATCCGACCGCGACGGGGCCAGGCGCGACGGGCAAAGCAGTATCCATCGCAGCCCCACGAGGGGAGGGGCATCCTAGGGATTGACGTTGTGGGCCGAAATCCTCGTGTGTTGGAGCTATTTGGACGAGTCAGGGGGAGCAAATTCTCCACCCAAGCTATGGCCTAGGGACGAGAAGAGAAGGTCTCGATCAGGAGAACCGAGTGCCAGCCCCGCGCTGCTGGGAAATCCAAGCGAATAACCCCCTGCACGGCCTGCGAAACACTCGAGTTGGTGTTTCGCTGGTAGCAAGCACTTTATGATGGCACGACTGCTACGGTGTGCCCTTGTTGGAAACGAACCAGGGCCCTTTGCGTTAAATACCCAGGGCAACTGCTCCCCCCCTTGTTTTTGCTCCCTTTGTATCTTGTTTTTAATGCGTCCTATGTTGTATCAGAACAAAACAAACAAGAATTTGTTCGGACGAGCCGAGGGACGACAGGACTGAAAACGAAGAGGAAACAGACGGTCATCGATACTGGCCGTGGGAGACGAGGGATGAATGAGGGGGGGTGCACTCCCTATACACGCAGGTACACTACAAATTGTATGATTAAGATTGTCGCAATTCTGTCTGCCAAGCCGACAGTTTCATTTCAAGGAAAACTCTCTCTATTATTGTTCCCTATCGGACAGGATCGCCACTTTGCTCAGGATCAAGGTGTCGAGGTGCGTCTCGTTTCTCCGATGCGGGTAGCCCCGGCGGCGCACGGCGCACCGAAAGCTGAGGGGTTTGGTTAGTTGTACATCGTACCTCGATCGTGTGACGATGATGAGTAATGGCGGCGTTCCCCTCTCATCTCTTCAGTGGGCATTGAACGGGGTCAGAGTGACTGAAAATGGCCTGACCACGACCACCTTCCATGCCCGAATGTCGTCCCAGAGACCGGTACTCGCAGTCGGGCGATGCACGCATCTTTCTCTCTCTCCGCCCCCTTTATGGGGAGCGGCAAACGGATTGTCCGGCGGGCCCGTCCATTCAGCGCTGTCTACGGATATGGACACGGGACAACAACTGCAGACCAACATCACACATGTATGCCATCGGCGATGGGCGGCCATTTCTCGGGAAGCCAAGCCAAGGCGAGGCAAGGTACCGGAGCGACCAGGAACCCATCCACTGCGTGATTCGGATGAGAAACGAGGACGGGCTGAGGAGTTTAGGTTCCGCTCGGCTCAGGTGTTCTCTTGGGAGCGGCCGTGAGTGAACCTTGGGGGCCCCCGCGTGCTCCCCCATCCCGGACCGTCTTCTCCTTCGATCTTCTAGGTATCCCTTCTTGTCTTCTTTTTTGCCTTGGTGGTCGGAGGGTCCTGTGGGACACCCCGCGGCAGAGGATGATGGAGATGATGTTCTGAGGCGAGTGGCCCCAGAAGGGAAGGTTGCGAAAGCGAGGTGACGTGCGTTGCGCGCCTAGCGACGAAGGAAGCTATGGCATGCAAGTAGTGGGAGCAGTTGCAGCAGTGGGGGGGGGGGGGGAGAACTTGGACCACAATTCTCTGTATATTTCGTTATAATCCTTTTTGTATCTGTTCTTCTCCATCACTTGGCTTTTGTCTCTGTTTTTCTTTTTCTTTTTTCTGGCAGCAAGCAGTGCCACGCATGCAGTTGTATGTATGCATCCTGCACCATTTTCCTCTGTTGCGGATCGCGCCGCCGGGGACGCCCGACATGGGAGGAGGAGCGCGACGCCTGGCATGCGGCTCGTATGAGGCTCGTATGCGGCTCGTACGGCTTGGGCTGGGCTGGGCTGGGCTGGGCTGACTGTGTTTGTTCGCACTGGCACCGACTGCACGGCTTCTGGCCGCCTAATTAGGCAAAACACGGCGCAAACGGGTGTAAGCTTTCTAGTCGTAGACAGCTCCCGGGTGCACACAGACCGCCCGTCCCGCGGTGGAGCCATCGGAATCGCCTGGGAGGGAAGGTAGGTAGGTAGGTAGGTACTCGGTATGAAATAGTACCAGGCGTACGAAATGAGTACGGATACGTCGTCGACCTGCTCGCCGACCCCCGAGCCGTGGTGCTGGAGCTTGTCTCCGGGAAGGGTTTCTGCCGTTTCATCTCGTCTTTTTTCCCCCGGCACATCTCTTCCACCTTGGTACTGGGTTCTGAGAGGGGTCCCGAACGTTCGACGGCTTTTTTGTTATTATTGTTCCCCTTCCCTTTTCTTTCTCCACCCCAGCGCAAAACTCTCGGACGTTCTACAACAGTACAAGCAGTAAGTACACTGCGAAGTACGTACGGGGTGCGACTCTTTTCACGTCGAAAAGTGTGTAAAGTATGGCACAGAAGCACGACCCTGACAAGGATCACAAGTCATGGTTTCGCGTCGTTCAAAACGTGGCGCGGCTACAATTGGACAAGCGCCCAGAGGAGAGAAGTCGTGAGAATGCCTCCCGAGCCTAAATAAAGCAGTGCGCTGTGCTTACTACTGCATACTATACCTACCTGTATGTATGTACGAATACCAAGGGTCGTGTAACTCCCTGCTAGCCGCAGATCCCTTCTCCATGTTTCTGCTCCTCCAGGTCTCGAACACTACGAAGTAGACAGGTAGGGAGGAATTGTCTACTACGGATACCTACATCGTATACCTATGTATATATAGCACGACATGCTGTATATATATACATGCTACGTAGTAGTAGTAGTATCCGCAGCTGTTGGTAGGTGAACTAAGGTACCTACCTAGTTTAGGTAAGTCATGCGTACTATAGGTAGGGAAGGGACGGGGAGCTCCCTGCAAGGCCGGGGGGTCTGTTCCCCCTTTCCCCCCCAAGCCCAGACCAGCAGGCGCACATCGAAACCGGGGCCTGTGACATTCTGTCACACAGCCGCCACACGCGGCAGTTTCATGTTGCCCAATCTGGACTAGACGAGCCAGCATCTACTGGTGCGTACCTACCCAAATGGACAATACAATACCACATGCTGTCACGCACTGCGCGAAGGCATGTATGTATCCAATGAGCATCTAGTACTACCTACTATTCTAGGTACCACTCCTGCTACTGCTGCCACTGCTCCCATCACTGCTACTGGTCCTATCACTGCTGTACGGATATTGCTACTGCTACTGCTGCCATCAATACGCACTGCTACTGTCACCATCACCTCCACCTGCAGCCTCATCCACAAGACGGGGCCCTATCTCTCTCTCTCTCTCTCTCTCTCTCTCTCGCCCGACCTGTTTCTGAAACCGACCCGCCGCCTCTGCACCACATGGTAAGGTCGAACTGGGCCGTGCCAAAAGTTTCTTTTTCCGTTCGTTGCCTTTCCTAGCCTAGCCTCGCGACTCTACCAGCCTGTGCCAAGCTACTGCTCAGTCAGGAACGCCGTCGTGACGTGACAGCCGACACAAGACAGCTCTCGGCAGGATCGTCTGGCAGGCGGGCGGGCAGGCACGAAGGCGCGGTACCTACCTATCCATCTGGGGCAGGAGGCGGAAGCCCCACTTCCCCTTTCGAGGCAGGGGGGGGGGGAACCGAAGGAAGGGGACGGTTCATGAATCGAAACTGCCAACTCGCTCGGTACTGATACTCCGTACTGAGTAGGTGCTACCGAGTACCTATCTGTTCTCTCTCTCTTTCCCTTTCTCTCTCTTATATCATATGTGAACCTGGGATCATCCGCGGGGTTGAAGCAAGGCCCTTCCTTTCTCCCCTCCCCCCATCACTGCCGAGCTTCGGGGCCATTTTTTTTTTTCTTTCATTCTCCTCCTCCTTTCTTCTTTACCTTGTTCATATCATCATCCATATCCTTCTTTTGCGTGTCTCGCTTTGCCATGCCCTGGACTGGTTCCAGTAAAACGTTCGTTCGGTTCGACTGACTGACTGACTGACAAGAGGAAATCCCATCCAACCCCCCTCCGTCACTCGCTCACCCACCCGGATTTCTCAAACATCGGCCGTTCATGCGATATCTCCCGGCCTCTGCAAAGTGACGCGAGCACAGGCAACCTCTCTCCGCCGCCGCACTCGACCATCCGACCTTTTGCGCCGCCCCCTCCCCAAAGAAGCTCTTGCCACCTTCGGCCTAATCTAACTCCTTACTTCTCCGCTCTTACCGTCTCCTTGCCTTCAATCTATTCGCATCGACCGCCCTCTTGTTCCTGGATCTTATCTGGTGGATCGGCGAACACCCTCCCGAACCTTGTTCTTCGTTTCTTCTGCCCCCTTGCAGTATTCGAAAAGAAACAAAACACCAACGTCGACTCTCACAAGCATCCCACACATACACACGCTGCAGGTCTGACACGACGATGAATATTCGTTGAAGGCCCTCTCTCCCCTCCCCTTCTCTCCCCCCTCTCCCGGCCGGACCTGTCCTGTCGCTTTGATACGACGATCCCCTCCTGCCTGCTTGCCCACCAGTCTCTGATCAATGGAATCTGAGGCGAGGGCCAGGGCAAACGTGCCCCGCCGAGCAGCGAGGCAGACCACGACTGGCATGGACTCGTACCACCGATTCGTTGTAGAATCCACGACTCCGTCACCCTCGCCGCCGCCGCCGCCGCCACCGCAGACAACAAAAGTCGACGCCACGGCGCGTCCATACCATGGTCACTCCCGTTCCTTCAGCACACCTCGTCCTTGGGCGGTTGACCCGCCTTCTTCGGCCAGTTATAGCGGTACCGAATCGCCAGGTCAGCCAAAGCTGCCAGAAATCACCGTTACAAGTCCCGGACGAACACAAATCGCCGCCCCGCGATATTCTCTCACCCCCCGACAGCCGGCATTTCCCCCGCCGGCAGCACAAAGGCTAGCTATCCGGCCGCCTCCGCCCATACAACAGCTTCCGCCGCCCCAAAGAGCCAACCACCGGGCTCAACCATCCCAGTCATCATCAATACCACCGCCAACAGCCTCGACCGACGATTCATACCGAAAACGAGACGGGCTCATTGACGTTGCCCTACCATATCGGCCGTTCTACCTGCAAAGAAGGGTTCTCATCTCGTTTGCAATCCTCTTTGCCGGACTCCTGATCGCCGTCGAGGCCGTGCTGGACTTGTCCAACAAGAGAGGAGGACTCGGCTCGCCTGATCACGGCTTCAGGTACTTGTGGCAGTATGGCTCCGCCTTCATCTTTACCTGCATCGCCGCTCTCTGGGCGAGACCTGAACATCAAGCCCGTTCAAGCGCGCCGTGGCTGCGCATGGCTAAGGGCCCCGCGAGCGTGGACCGGACTCTGATGCTCGACTACGTCTCCATGTTCGAGCCCATGGCCATCGTGAAGGCGGCCAAGAACCGAGACTGGCTCGTTGCCGTGACAGCCACCGCTGGCTTGACGCTGAAGCTCATCGTTGTTATTGCCGTCGCCCTGGTCAGCCCGACGTTTCAGATTGTGACGGCTCGGGGGGCCAGCTTGAACCTGAACAACAAGTTCGTCAACGACCCTGCCGGTTTGCAGAACGCCGGGTCGCTTCCTTTCTTTACCATGGCTGCGTTGCAGACAAGAGGACTAAACTTTCCCGACGGCACCTCGAAGCAGTTCGCCTTCCAGCTTTTCTCGGCAGATTTGCCCACCACCGCCGAGCTGCAGACCAACGTGGACGGCTTCCGATCCGACATCGACTGCGAGCCTGCCCAGCTTAACCTGACCGGAATACAGTTCATCCAGGAGACAGACGTCCAGCTCAATGTCACCGTGTCGACTCCGACCTGCCTCATGACCCAGACGATACCGAATATGGCCCTCGTTGGCTCGACGCTGCCCGCGTTTTTCATGGCTTTCCAAGCAGGCTTTTGCGGGGCTTCGACCTCGCCCTCGCCCAACGACGGACGGGTTGTTGTCATGACCGGGGCAATCGCCATCAACCAGGCCTCCGTTCCCGGGCAGGACGGCGTCTCCAACGTTCCCATTTCCGGCAGCGTCAGCAAGTCGGCGGCTCTCATCTGCCGCCCCTCGTACTTCCTGACTAGAGTCCACGTTACCAAGAACAATACTCAGCTCATTAGCATCGAACAGAACCGCTCGGCCAAGAACAAGACCCTCGACAAGGTCCACCCGTGGGATATTGTGCAAGGGCACTTCGGATCCTACCCGACCGATTCGCAGATCCTGGGCGCCATCCCCAACGTCAACAGCCGGTACCCCGGCGTCGCCAACGTCGCGTCCGACCCCGTCATGAACGCGGCCGTTGCGATGGAGGTCAAAGATCATGGCGTGCCTCCGATCGAAACGTTCTTGAATCCCGACAACCTGACGGCGATATCCACGGCGTACTGGAGACAATATACTGCGCTTGTCGCGCGCAACTCTTTGATGGGGGAAGCGAAGGAAACGTCTACCGGCACGGCGGTTATCATCGGCGAGCGCCTCAACGTCCGCCCTATTCCTGCTCACTTGCTGTCAGGGCTTCTCGGCTTCGTTCTCGTCCTTGTCCTAGCCGCGGTCGCTTTTGCCCCGGCAAAGGGCTTCCTCCCTCGCGATCCGAACTCCATCATCAACATGGCCACTCTGCTTGCCCACAGCCGCCAGCTTCTCCAGTGTCTGCGCGGCACGGGTGCTGCCAACATATCTAGCGTTCGGGAAAGGCTTCTGGGAACGGACTACTACACCGGAGTTGAACCATACGAAAAGGCGGAGAAGTCAGCGCAGGGGTACTTCAAGATCTTTGGCGGTGCACCTCCGTCGCAGAATACGCCGCCCAGGTTTGTGCGGAACGCCACCTGGAGGCACCCTCTGCCGCTGCACCCAGGGGTGAGGCTGGCTGCAGTAGTCATAATGTTCTGCATGGTCATCTCTCTCGAGGTGGTCCTGCGCGTATCCGATGCTAACAGCGGCATTACCACCATCAAGGCCAATACCGATAGACACTTCCTGTGGACTACTGGAACCGGAGTCATCTTTGGCTTGGTGGTACTCTACCTCGCCACAGCAGACTGCGCAACGCGCTGTCTAGCCCCCTACGCCAGCCTTAAAGAAGGCGGTTCCTTTGAGACAACGGTAGACCTAGATTTTATGGACAAGTCCAAGTTCAGGATTCTCTACGACGCTGTCAGGACGAAGAACATTGCCGTCGTCTTCACCACGACGGCGCTACTTGTATCCTCACTTCTCGCAACCTTTTCGGGCGCGTTGTACAGCACGACGCCGATACCTTCCACGCGTCCGGTCACCCTGCAGGTCACCGACAGTTTCACAAATGCTTCCTCGCCATGCCCAACGTGCACCACCGACACGCTCCTAGCCTCCCTGGTCCTCGACGCTAACCTGACGTTTCCCTCCTTCACGTTCGAGGACCTGAACTTCAACAGCCTCCGTCTTACGGAGCAGCTCGACATGCAGGACGGCGCCGGGACCATCATCGTCACGCTGCCCGCTATCCGGTCGCATCTCGACTGTAGGCTCTACCCGCAGTCCGAGATCAACACCAACTTCACCCTCACGAACTTGCCGAACCAGTCCATGGAGGAGGAGATGAAGATCAGAATCACCGGCGAGCCGTGCTTAGATCCTTCAATCAGATCCGACTCGATCTCGTCGTCCAACGGCCCGTCCTCCTCCGTCTTTGGTGTCGCCACTCCGCGATCCGCTGCATCGACTCAGTGTTCCGACTTCACCTACGTCTGGGGCCAGCTGAACGAGAACGCTCCGGCGCAAGTGGGCTACATCTCGGCAATGGGCTGCAACGAGACGCTCGAGACCGTCATGGCCAAGGTCCGTCTAACGGGCCAATCGTTGCACGTCGACCCAACGTATCCGCCGGTCGTGCAAGACAGCACAGCCAGACCGGCGAACTTGAATCTCCTACCACTCCAGTACGGCTTGCTCGCTGACCTCCCCACGGGCAACCAACTTGATCCGTTCTTTAGCTCCCTCGTCGCGTCCCGCTTTGCTGTCCCCGCAGGCGATCTCGGTGACCCAGGCCTCGGCAAGAGCGGCCTCGTAGCCGACGCCATCGTCCGGCAGCATGGCATTCTCCGCGCGCAGAACCTCAACGTCAACTCCCGGCGCCGCCTCCCGGATGTTGCTGCCCAGGCGACCATTCCCGCCATGCTCGAGTCCACCTCCGTCACCTCTTTGCGGAGACTCGTGCAGGACAAGGCCTCGACGCGTATCATACAATCAGTGTTGGTGCTGCTCATCGCCCTGACGCTGATATCCTGGCTCCTCACGCCCGGCACCGACACGATTCTGCCGAGGAACCCGTGCAGTATCGCCTCTGTGGCGGCGCTGCTCGTCGACGGCAACGTCTTTGGTTTCCTCGGGCGTGGCGCCGAGTGGCAGGCGACGGAGGAGATGAAGAGGAGCTTCCTGGACGGAAGCCACTCCATGGGGTTCAAGATTGGATACGAACGGGTGAGGAAGCGGAGGGGCATCGAGGACCTCGGTGGTGTCAAGGACGACGGGAACGTGGCGTACGGCATCAACGTCAAGCGTGGCGGCGGATGGGGAGGCGGAGAGGACGTTGGCCTCGGAATTCTGGCGCGCGTGAACCGGGCGCAAAGGCAATTCGTCAGGGGGTGGGGCAAGATGTGAAAAGGGGTGTTTGACACATTCTCGACAGGGCCTGGTGGCGCCTCGATTTGGGAGCTCAGCGAGCAAAGGAAAAGCGGCGCGGCTTGGGCTTTTGTTCCTATTTTTTTTCTTTGTCTGTCTTTTTTTCTTTCTCATGAGCCTCACGTCTGTATAGTATAGCCTGGAGTTTTCTGACGGGTCTGGGGACAGGATGATACCACACAAGCTTTTATGAGAGGGGGTAAACAGGACCCGGAATCTCTAGTCGGAGGGGCTTCTTCAACTTTTTTTTCTTCAACTTTTTCTACTACACATACGTAGATTAGTCAGTTCAATGTCGAAGCACTTGAATGAGACCATGAATGAAGTGTTGGCGTCAAAGGGGTGATCACGGGAGTCTATTTTCGCAGAGGCCACGAATCCCAAGTCCATCACTGTCACCATGGTTGCCCGACAACGCACGAGGCGGCGACAGGCAGAGTGAGACGTTGGAGCGTGTGGACAGAGCCCCCGGGGGGTGGGGACTCGACGTCAACACTCGCCACTGCCACTGAGGGGATCATCGTCAAGGGAATGAATGGGCTCGAGGCTCGGAGGCGTGTGCGTCGAGCGGGCGCGTAGGTATCCCGGTTGTGGTTCCGTGCGCTGTGTGGGCTGCGCAGGAAGCTCTGGTTCTTGGCGCGTCATGCGCGAGACCGAGGGCATCTGGATTTAGGGTGGGAGAGGGGGGGTTCGGTTCCTAGATTTGACAAGAGAATCCTTTTCGAAGGGACATAGTGTATATAATATAGTGTATTTCAGTAGTATAATTGTTAACGAGACCTCCCTGCCGACCGGCCCCCGCACTGTTCGCCTACACTTTAAATCACCGCCCTTAACACCTCCGCCTCTCACACGCCTATACTTAATATCTCTACTACACACAGTACCTATTAAAAGTAAAAGGGGTGCCGTTTAAATCCTTTAATATCCTCTAACTTATTAACTATTATTTAGTTTAAAGGCCTATTATAGAGGTCTATATAGTTAGTATAAGTAATAGTAATAAGCCCTCTATTTAGAATTAGATAGTCCTTAAGCTGGATTTTAGCTGCTAGTATAAGGAGTCTAATATACTCTATTATCTTATACTTAGCTGCTACTATAAAGCCTTCTAGCCTATAGAGATTATATCTCTTAAATATTACTCTAAGCCTTATTAAGTTATTAGTAACTTAAGTAGGGTTATAACTGCTTTAGAGGGCATAATTAGAAAGGAGGTAATTAAGTGTTATAACCTAACAAACAATAGGCAGTGATTGCCCTACCAGACCCTAGAAGCACGAACGGTACAGCCTTTATACTATAACAGAAGGATAACTCCTCTAGAAAGGAAGAACTATAGTATAAGTTATATAAAGATAAGATAAGATTAGATCTATATAGAAAAGATACAGGCACTATATACTTAGTATATAGGTGCTGTACTTAGGAAAGATAGAACCTGTATTATAGGGATATAGGCCTAAGGAAAAGGACTTATATATAGGATAGACTTAGATACACTTAAAGACAGACTTCTATAGCTCTTTAGTAATTAACTTATAATATATTCTCTAAATACCTTTTAGTATTTAACTTATATTTTATTAATAAGAAGCTATATAAGTAACCTAAAATAATCCTAACTATTTAACTAATTACTAAGTAATCCCCCTATAGTTTAGAAGACTATTACTATTAACTAAGTATTAACCCTAACTATACTTTTAGTAGAAACCCTACTATTAGATATTTAGCTATAACACTTTAATTACTCCTGTTAAGTAAGTTAACCTTAATACTTACCTAATAGTACTATAATAATATCTACTACTAATACCTCTCTAATATCTATAAAGGGTAAGACCCCTACCTTAACTACTAGTTAAAACTTAGCCTAGGAACTTGCTTTAGCTAAGGACGTTAATATAACAGGCTACGCCTTACCTAATATTAAACTAGATAATAATAGAGATATTACTCTAACTAAAGAAGCCTATTAAAAACTCTACTACTCTATAATAAAGTTTAAAGAAAATAAAGGATACCTAGTTACTATATAGTAGAAGAATAATAATAATATAGCCTAAATATAGGCTATTATTAATAATACTCTTATTAAGCTTAAAGTAAAAAATAATAAAGCTATTAAGCTAGGATATAAAGTTAAAACCCTTTAAGAAGCAGCTAACATTATTTTAACCCTAATAGAAGGATAAGATAAGCTTAAACTTAACTCCTTTAGTACTTATAATAGTACTAATAGATATCTAAAAGGATTCCTAATTTAAGTATATACCTATTAAACCTTTTATACTACTAACTTCTATAATAAGACTAAAAGGGTTATCTATATAGGGATATTCCTATAAGAAAGGGCGCTTTTATAGTTTAAACCCTTTTAGAAAGAGTTCTTATAAAATAATAGTAACCTAGAACTATACTCCTATAAAACCTAAAGAATTTTTAGAACTATAGTAGGATTTAAGTATACCTTAAAGTTACTATTTTAAAAACCTAATAAGAAGTAATAAGTAGAGAGAGATATTACTAATTTATAATAAACTAAGGCAGCCTCTTACTATACAGCTAAGTTTAAAAGGCTTACTACTAGGCTTAATATAACTAATAACTCTTTAATCTTTATATTCTACTCTAGACTTAAAGAGGACGTTAAGGATAAACTTACTAAAGTTATAAATATCCTAAAAGACTTTCTTTTATATATTAATCTTATAATTAAAATAGACACTTACCTATATAAAAGGCGTAAGGAAAAAGGGGAAATATAAAGGCCTAACGCTAATATAGATAGGAAGTATACCTAAGGACTAAAGCTACCCTAGTAGTAAAATAAGGGATAAAACTAATACTAAAAACCCTAAAGTAACTAGCTAAGTACGTTATAGGGACACTATACTAGACCTATAGACGTTAGTATAGCCTAAAAATAAGGCAGACTACCTTAAAATAAAAAGGATATTAAATACTATAACTATAAAAGAATAGAACACTTTATATAAGAATATAAATAGCTTAAATAGCTATAAAATAAGATACTTTTAAAATACATTAAATAAGCTAATATAGCCTAAAAGGAAGTCCTATACCTATAACTTTTATAAACTACCTACTATAATAATAACTGCCTTACCTATTAGGATAGAAAGGAATAAGTAGGATAGTACCTTAAAGAACCTAAAAAGAAAACTATCTCTATTATAAGAAAGTAATAGGAATAATAAGAGTAAGACTTTAAAAGATAGAACTAACAGTTAATCTAGAAGCTTATTTAAGTATATAACGCTATATAAAAACGGATTAAGTAACTATATACTAAAGATACTCTAGATATTATTAAATAATAACTAGAAAAAAGGATTTAAGCCTAAGGTAATTACCTAAAATAACTATAACTAGAATAAGACCTATAGAACACTGTTCTTAAAGCTATTAAGTTAGGGACTTAACTAACTAAAGTTATTACTATAGGATAATAATAACTATAAAAATAAATATATAATAAACTCTAAAACTATACCTATAAAGGAAATATTACTACTAATAACTAAGCCTATTAATAGATCCCTATTAAGGAACTTACTTAGATATAGACCTAAACTAATAAGGTAATTAATAGAGTATTAAATAAGTATAACAAATAGATACTTTATAATCTATACTAAACTATAAAAACACTACACCTAAAAATAAAATAATTCTAATAACAAATTAATAATAAAAGGACTAATAGAGGGAATACAGAACGCTTAGTATAAGCCTACCCTTAACTATACTAAACCCTATAAAACTATAGATATAAAGAATAAAAACTAATAGCCCTAAAAGAAGTATTACTCCTTACTAAAGATATTTATTTAAAAGAAAACAACGCTTAGCTAGGTATATACTATTAGATTCCTATTAATAACTAAAACGTTAATACTACTATATTTAAAAATAATTAAATTACCTAAACAATTACAGTTATAAAGAAATAAGTAGGAAAAGATAAGACTACCTTTATAAAGCTATAACTCTAGATTAGAGAACCTATACCTTAAGATACTATTAAGGTATAGGGATTAGACTCTAAATCTTTATCTATACTGTTACTAGATAAGTTTATATAACTAAATAAGATAGAATAAAGAACTACTAAATAACTTATTAAGATTAGCTAGTTAAGAACTAGAACTATAAGGGAAGATAAACAGATTAAATAATAGAGATATATAATCCTATTATCCTTATTACCTCTAGAAAGTATACTAGGGTATAACTTAGATAAACCTCTTATAAAATAAACCTATATTAATTTTATAAATAACCTATTAGTAAGGAAGGAAGCTAAAAACTAATACACCTTCTATAAAGTCCTAAAGGATACTAATAAATAAGAACTTACCTTCTACAATATATAAGATATAGATATTAAAGGATAACCTATTATAACCTATAAAGAAGAACCTATATTTAAAGACTATAAATATCTTAAACCTAGTTACCTATTATACTACTAAGTATTCTAGGCGGACTGTATTTATAACGAATATATAAAGTATAGAGGATAGAAAGGAGTGTATACCTTCTATCTCTAGAGAAATAACGCTAAACCTATTTTAAGGTATTATAACAGTAAGGACCTCTATACCTAAAAGGTTAAGCAGTACTAATAACATACGCTCTATATAGCACCTAGTTTAATATATCTAATACTATATATCTATAGTTAGACTAAAAACTAGTATAATTATATATATAATAAATATAAATATTACTATATAGATAAGGCTAAAGTGTAGAGAAAATAAAATAAGAAGGCTAGATCCTCTTAAGAAAAGCTAAAAAATAACTAATACTAACTATAAAAGGGATATAAGAGGTAAAGTAGAATAAAAGGTCCCTCTACTTAGTAATAAAGAGTAATAATAAAGTATACTTAGTACTTATAGTCTAACTTAATAGACAGCCTACTAAAGTTATAGTTAATAGTAGAGCTTAAGTAAACCTAATTTTACTATAACTAGTAAATCAGTAAAGAATTAAATAGAAAAATAAGGACGTTATATATAACCTATAAACTGTTAAAGGAGAAGTAGTTATATATAGTAGAGGAACTATTAATAAGGAAATATAACCCCTTATAATAGAGATCTAAGATTATTATAAATAACTAGTCTTTAATATAATAGCTATAGGGTAATATAATATTATCCTTAGGATGCCCTAGTTAGTAAAGAATAACCTAGATATTAACTAGAGAACAGGCTAACTTTAGTAGAGAGATTTAGCTATAAGGTAGCGTTATACACTATAACCCCTAAGTAAATCTAAGTAACTAAAGAAGTATATTATATATATCTAAAGGATTAAGCCTATAAAAGACCAGTAACTTATATCTATAGTAACTATTAAAGAAATAATATAGAAATAAGATATAAAGGTTTTAGAGGAAAACCGTTTTAATATAGTACCTTTAGAATACTATAGATATATAAAACTATTTACTAAAGACTTAGAAATAAGATTACCTAAGTATAGTCTATAGGACTATAAGATATAACTGCTTAAAGGAAAAACACTAAAGCTAGAACCTATCTATATACTTAACCTAACAGAAAGGGAAACACTTAATAAATAGCTAGATAAGAACCTAGTAAGAGGCTATATCAGACTATTAGAATTACTAATAGGATACCTAATCCTATTTATTCTTAAAAAGAATAAAGAACTATAACTATATATTAACTACTAAAAACTTAATAATATTACTAAAAAGAATAGCTACTTACTACTACTTATAACTAAGCTATAGAACCTCCTATATAGGGTAGAATAGTTTATAGTACTTAACCTTAAAGGAGCCTATAACCTAATTCGTATTAAGGAAGGAGATAAATAGAAAATAGCGTTTAGAATATAGTAAGGCTTATTTAAAACACTTATTATACCTTTTAGACTTACTAATGCACCTATAACATTCTAAATAATAATTAACTATATTTTATAAGAAAAGCTAGATGTCTTTATTATCTACTACCTTAACGATATCCTTATATTCTTTAAAAACCTTATAGAATATAAAGAATACGTACACTAGGTGCTTAATAAACTATAAGAGGTAAAGCTTCTAGTTAAGCTAAAAAAAAGTAAATTCTACACTTAAAAGGTAGACTACCTTAAATACACTATTACCCTAAGTAAAGTATAAATATAAGATAAAAAAATAGAAGCTGTTAAGGAATAGCCTATTCTAATAAATATAAAGGATATATAATCCTTCCTAGGATTTATTAATTTCTACTGTAAATTTATTAGGAATTTTAGTAATATTATATAACTAATATAAAAACTTATATAAAAAGACACCTAATTTAAATAGATAGAATAATACTAATAATTATTTAATAAACTTAAGGGACTTATTATAACTAAGCTAGTTCTTATAATACCTAA
>MU842856.1:136056-155404 GCA_030867305.1 Colletotrichum zoysiae
ATAATTAGGTACTACTACTACTACTAGCCTAATTTACCTATAACAGTACTATTAGAGAAAGTATATAATAATTACTATTCTACCTAAACTATAGATTTAAACTAACTACTTATAGATAACTATATAAAGGACTACAGGCCTTAAAGGCTGTAGTAGAAATTAATAAACTTTAAGAAATCTAGGCTAAAGCTGCTAATAATCTTAAATTCGTTAGGGAATAAATAAGAAGATATACTAATAATTTAAGGGTTAAGGGACTAACCTTTAAGGAAGGGGATAGCACCTATCTTCTCTAATAAAATATTAAAATAAAACGACTAAGTAATAAACTTAACTATAAGAAACTTAGACCCTTTAAAATCCTTAGGAAAGTCTTAAACGTTAATTATAAACTAGACTTACTAGATATAATAAGAATATACCTAGTATTCTATATTATACTACTAGAACTAGTACTATAGGGATTAACTACTAAGGACCCTATTATTATTAATACTAATAAACTAGAGTATAAAGTTAAATAAGTTATTAACTATATTAACTACTATAATAATAATAAAACCTAATACTTTATAAAATAGAAAGGGTATAGATATAAAGATAATATATAGGAACTAGTAAATAATTTAAGTTATATACTAGAAGTACTTAAATAATATTAGACCTAATAGTATAAATAAAACCTAGTTATAACTAAACCTAGTAAGTAAGGATAAAGAAGGTATAAGGATAGGAGATAAATTATCTAACTAAGGCTAATAATTAGACCCTAATAAATAAAATAACTGTAAGATAAGAACCCCTTTATTTACTTAGGAATACTAATAACTAGTTAAGAATTCCCTCTAGAGATACCTAAGACAGATTTCTCTACTAAAGGACTAAGACTAGAAAACTCCTTACCGATACCTAAGGAAGGCTAATTAACGTTATTTAAAACACTATTAGCTTATAAATTACTTACTAACTACTGCTTATAAGCATTAAGTATTAATAAGGTATTCCTATCCTCCTCTACTAACTCCTATATACCCTATAAGAAAGTCTCTATATAACGCTCTTTTACCTTCTTATAAATAGTATAAATCTATACTAAATAACTAGCCGCTTTAGTAACCTAAAATTAGATCTTAGCTAGCTTCTAATAAAGCTTAAGGAGAGTATTACTTACTTACTCCTCTTTTTCTTCTAATTCTTAATGCTAATTACTTAGTTATTATACTACACTATTATTAGCTACTAAGATATAATACTAGAATAGGACACTTATAACTTAATACTACTATAAGACCGTTATAAGGATGCTTTAAGTTCTTATAGCCCTAATAAACTTTAGCCCCTTTAGCTATCCTATAAGTACGCTTTATATAGAAACACTAGGTGTAAGGCATAACGTTAGTAGTCCTAAAACGCTTAAAAACTTAGTTATACACTAAATAAAGTGTTAATTTAGAATTTACTCTTGATTTTTCTATATAACCTAATATAGTGTTAGTATTATAAGTAAAATTAGGAAGTATAATTAATAACTCCCTAACCTAGGAGATATAACCTACTTATAGACCTTAAGGGTAAGGTCTTAAAGAGGGGAGACCTAATATTATAACCTAATAAATAATAGGTAGTAATTACCCTACTAGACCCTAGAAGTGTAAACGGTATAGCCTTTATACTATAACAGAAGGATAACTCCCCTAGAAAGGAAGAACTATAATATAAGTTATATAAAGATAAGATAAGATTAAATCTATATAGAAAAGATATAGGTGCTATATACTTAGTATATAGGTACTGTACTTAGGAAAGACAGAACCCGTATTATAGGGATATAGGCCTAAGGAAAAGGACTTATATATAGGATAGACTTAGATACACTTAAGGATAGACTTCTATAGCTCTTTAGTAATTAACTTATAATATATTCTCTAAATACCTTTTAGTATCTAACTTATATTTTATTAATAAGAAGCTATATAAGTAACCTAAGATAATCCTAACTATTTAACTAATTACTAAGTAATCCCCCTGCAGCCTAGAAGACTATTACTGTTAACTAAGTATTGACCCTAGCTATACTTTTAGTAGAAACCCTACTGTTAGATATCTGGCTGTAATATTAAGATACTATATCTTATCTTAGGCTTTTAATAGGTTATTTCTAAACTAATATAAGGAACAGTTAGTAGGACAGTTATATACTGTAGAGATATAGTATCTTAAGGAGCTATCTCTAAAAGCTCTGCCTAGGCTTATAGAGGTCTTCTTATAATATCTATAGTATTATTTTTCTAACTATATAGAAATCTAACTTTATTATTATATTAAGTATTAGGTATAATACTTATACTGTATTTTTAAAACTATATTAATATTACGGTGTACCTGGCGACCTTATAAGGAACTAACTACCTTGAAACTTGTACCTTAATTTAATAAGAGAAAGTGAAAAAAAAGAAAAAAAAAGAAAAGAAAGGAAAAAAAAAGAGAAAAAAAAGGTATGGAAATTGGGCCGTGTCAAACCGCGACAGATCAGAAAAGTATATGTATTATTGGATTGTCATTCCGGATACGTAGATGAGAAGAAAACCCCAAATTCCAGCCTGATAATCGGGATTTTACCATCATGCCCCCCCCAAAGTCATATACATCTACATCCATCATGCTCATGATCCCTTGTGAGCCCCCCCCTCCCCTCCTGGTTTTCTTATATGCTGTGTCCTTTTTTGTTTTTTGTTTCTTCTTCTGCGCCCGCGGCGGCCCCAACGCAAAGACGTCTCTGGCAGGCTTGACGTGCGAAAGAGCAGAGAAGAAAGAAAAGAAGAAAAAAACGCCGGCCCTGTGAATGGTAAAAAAGCAAAGTGCCGATCTGTGGGCGTGTAACCGGGGGTCAGCCACGGCCTTTTACTCTTGGAACGAATCGTCGGGCGTCCGGCCGAGAGGAAAGGGGGAAGGAAGGGGGGGGGGGGGATCGTCAACACTTACCGAGAATATGGTTATGCTCATTTGATACCTGCCCTCTGTGGTTGGCGAAAAAAGAAAGAAAGAAAAAGAGACCAAGAAGAAAAGAAACACGAGAGAGAGAGAGAGAGAGAGAGAGAAAAGAAAAGGGAGGGGAGCAAAAAAAGAAAGAAAGGAATCCGATGCGGAGCCTTTACGCGACGCTGCAGGCGCACCCCGTGCGTCCCTCCACGGAGACGACGGGGAAGGGCACGCAGACCCTGCCGTCGGCCTCGCAGTTGACGGCGGCCTGGCCGGGCGCGCCGCACTCGGTGTCGGTGCAGGGCCCGTCGAAGAAGGCCGCGGCGCCGGCGGCGAGGAGGGCGAGGGCGGCGAGGGAGGCGCGCATCGCGGGCTGGTTCAAAGAAAGGAGGGGGCGGGGCGGTGGTGGTCGTTGAGGTGTGGAAGATGTGGGGGAGAATTGGACCAGAGAGAGAAGAGGGAGAGAGAGAGAGAGAAGAACGGGGGTGGGCGCTGTGGGTATGCGGGATGGGACGACGGTTGGCTGTCGAGAGAGAGAGAAAGACGGGATGATCGCGTCCTTCTTATACATGGACAAGGAAGCCGTGGGCGGTTCTATGGCAAACTCTTCGTCAACGTAGGACGAGGACGAGACGGGGTCACGCGGCGACTTGAAGGGCTCGCACCGCCTTTCTGCTCTCCCATGTCGAGAGGTTTTCGGTAGCAAAACGCCTCGCCCACCTTTGCTGCTGCGTGTTCTCTTGGCGCATACGAAGGCCGAGTTTTGGGCTATTTTAAAAGCACATCGGGTATATGAGCTTGTCCTGTGCTCTTGGCGATGAGGTGTTTCAACCCGCTCTTGGCGGCTGGCCGTCGTTCAACAGGCGGCGCCGACGGACGCGGAGAAGGGTCCGGCCTGACAGGGTTGCCTGGTTTGGGCTGGCCCCTTTGGTTCGACTACATGGCCCGTCTGAAAAGCTGTTCAAAGGAGGTGTCAATCGGTACAGGTATACTCCTGTCTTCACTCGTCTACTTCACTCGTTGGGGCGGATCAATCTTCTCTCAAGAGAGGCTTCAAACTTCCATTTGGAATCAATTACTTTTCCCTCATGTCGAGTCGTCTATCTCTTGGTCTATAACTGGGGCGTGGTATCATTTGATTGCAAAAACACAGTCTAAAGCTTGCGGACGACCTTGTTGGTGGCCTTCTTCTCCTCTTCCTCGTCCCAGATGTTGATGTTCCAGCGGGGCTTGTAGAGGATGGGGATGTTGTAGCGGCGGGGCTGCTTGCCGAGCTCGTTGATGGCGGCGACATCGTCATCCGACAGCTTCACCTCCTGGAAGTTGGAGTGGATACGGCTCGGGGTGACGGACTTGGGGATAACGGAGTGACCGCCGACCTGGGACCAGGCGAGGATGACCTGGGCGGGGGTGGCGTTGAGACGCTCAGCAATCTTCTTGATGGTGTCGTTCTCGATGAGGAGAGGGACGCCCAAGTTGTTGTTGCCAAAGGCCTGCATTTTCAGTCAGCCTTTTTTTCTTCTTTTTCTTTTGTTGGGCGGGCGGACTAAGGGCACACGTACAGAGTAGGCGGTGATGTGGATGTTCTTCTCCTTGGCGTACTTGAGCAGGGTATCGTTCTGCTGGAGGAGGGGGTGACGCTCGATCTGGTTGACGGCGGGGACAACACCGGTGGCGTCGATGATGGCGTCGAGATCCTCGATGGTGAAGTTGGAGACACCAATGTTCTTGACCTTGGACTTGGGGAGGTTGATCATGGCTGGCGGCGGCATGGTCAGCAAGCAGGTTCGCGAGGGAAACGAGGGGGGATGAGCAGGGGACGGCTTACCCTTCCATGTGTCAACGAGGGAGACGCCCTGGTCAAGAGCGACCTCGCCCTCGGTGGCAAGGGGGAAGAGCTTGTCGCCTTCCTTGTTGAAGGCGACGGGCCAGTGGATGAGGTAAAGGTCGAGGTAGTCGAGGCCGAGCTCGTTGAGGGTCTCGTCAAGGGCGGCCTCGACGTTCTCGGGGCGGTGGTTGTTGTTCCACAGCTTGGAGGTGATCCAGATGTCCTCGCGCTTGAGACCGGGGATCTCAGCGAGGGCCTTCTTGAGGCCCTGGGCGACCTCGGGCTGGTTCTGGTAGATCTTGGCCAGGTCGAGGTGGCGGTAGCCGGCCTTGAGGGCCTCGTAGATGCCGACGGAGACTTCGCCGGGGGCGGACTGCCAGGTGCCGTAGCCCAGGGTACTGGAGGGGAAGGTTGACGAGTTAGTAAGATATTCCAAGGTCGGGAACTCGAGTTATGGAGACAAGAGAGTGAGGGGTTAGGTTAGATTAGATAGGGGGGATGTGTTGACGTACGGGATCTCGGCACCGGTGTTGAGCTTGGCCTTGTTACCAAAAGACATGTTTGGGATTGGGTGGTTGATTTGTTTGTTGGTGAAAGAGAATTGCTTGAGGAACTCGGTGTTGCAGAGCAAATTTGGCAGAACAGAAGAGGGAAAAGTTGAGGGAAATGAGGGGATTTATCGTGAAGCTCGACCGGCAGGAAAGCGGGCTAGAGAAGCTTCTAGGTGGCCACTTCCCGCATACCGTAGGTACCTACCACAGTAGGTACTGTAGCAAGTGAGGGAGGGGGAGGGGCCGCAATTGCATCATTGTTTGTCAGGATGAGCTGCGCGCACCCTGATGGGATGGGATGGGATGGGCCCGGGGAAATGGGGCTCCGTGACGTCTACTGTCGGACCCGCTTAATGGTGTTTTTGTCGGCAAGTGCGTGCCTGCCCACGCTTACCGACACAGGCAGGCACTCTACGATGTACGTAGTCAGACCGAGACGGTCCGTCTTAGCCCGGCACCGAGATCCGGCACGAAGGAAGAGTTCGGAATTCCATCCCAACGAGTGGGGAAGCAACCAAGCCAAGCGCCTTTGTCGACCGTTAGTCATGGATCAGTACGAATCAGGTATATACCTGAGTAGGTAGGTAGGTAAAGTGAACTAGTCCCTACCTTAGTGAAATACGTACGTACGGATACGGATAGGTACACACAAACAAACCCCGCACTCGGCACATCTCTACACGTTATTCAGTAGCGGCCAAATTAGACGTGGCTGCTCAGAGTCAATCTGGATAGATACCTAGTATTCCACCCCGAGCAATAGCGAAACGGATCACACCTCAGAAGGCGCATTTTATTATACGGGAATTTCATTTCATTTCCCGACCAAAACCTACCCCATTAGCGCCTGCCTGCCGTTGATAATCCGTCCCTCTTGAAGCCTCGCTCATCCCATCGCCCTTGCACACACACATCACCATCTCACTCGTCTCACAACTCGACTCAGGCAACTAAGTAAGTAGTATGACGAAATGCGCCTTTCCCGACGCCACATGCAGTTAGTTGGACGGCTCCCCCTTGGGTCGCTGACCGCCTAAACTGCATGCGTCCTTCTCTCCCCCTTCCAATTCTCCCGAGACAGAACCAACCAACCTCCAAGAAAGGCCGAGTCTTGGTACCAGGTGAGATGCACGCACGCCGTTCCTGCGTCTTGACCTGCAACCATTCAATCAACCGCCCAATCATCTCCCCCTCCCCTCCCTCTGTCCAAACGTCTCGATTCCCTTGCTCCGCGATCATCAGGGGCTGGCTAGGTACCTAGGTATATGTACGAATACTGGACTACCTAGTTTAGCCCTAGAAGAATCCGGCCCGCCGCCGCCGCCGCCGCCGCCGCCGCGGCCCACTGCGGGGAAATATCCGTCAAAACACACACTAATTACCTACCTACGAAGTACGGATACTCCGTGTCTAGGACAAGCACAGGAGGGCCGCCGCCGACGACGACCGTTTATCCAGAGCTCTGGGTTGGTGGCGCCTTTATTGAGTTTCGCCACCCGGAAACGCTCCATCAAACGCTCTCTCTTCTTCGGACAAATCCGGCGCATCTGCGAAGCTTGCCTCTCTCTTTCTCTCTCCCTTCATTAAAAACTTCCTTCTCTCTTGACATGGGGCGTGACTTGGACTGCGCAGGGTCTGCACAGAGGACAGTGTCCAACTGTACGCAGATCGACAACGTCAGTTCGGGGACCGACCGGGGAGAAAGAACAGACCAGACAGACAGACAGACAGACGTCTTTCCTGTTTTTGTTTTATTTTTATACTTTGAGCTCCCTGTCTCAAACGCCGCTCCATGTTGCAGCGCGACCAGGGGGACCGCCTCCTTGGCGGAGCGAGAGCCTGTTGATCCTTTCTTTTCAGTTGATCGTGATTATCTGTCCCCTTTTCCGAACCACGCATAAACACGCGCGCGCGCGCACACACACACACACACACACACACAATTGCAAACACGGACTTCTTTTCGGTTTCTTTCCCTTGGCGCAACAACGTCGGCCGCGAGCATTGGACCATCATCGACTGCTCAATTCAAAGTCTCGTTGCACCCCCATATACCCGCCATTCTCGGCTTCCTTTTCAATTGGGACCTAACCCGAAAGAGTGTGAAAGAGAGAGAGAGAGAGAGATAGAGAGAGAGAGGACTGCTCGATTGCTTGTCCTATGGCTCAAGAGGTTTAGCCGCGCATCTCCTTTGAGTCGTCATCCATCGCGAGCCCAGTCACCGCGACGTCCCAAACCCCCCGCCGCAGCGCAGCTCTCGCATCGCATCACATCGCATCGCATCGCATCGCATCGCATCGCATCGCATCGCATCACATAGCCTCCGGCCATGGCGTCATTCCTGCACCGCTGGACGCGGGTGCGCTCGCTCGTCCTCACCGTCCTCGCCGTCGTCAGCCTCATCTACATCATCGATACCGTCTGGCTCCACCCGCGCACCGAGTCCGCCATGCTCGAAAAATACATGAACATCGACAACGTCCCGCCGCCCCCCGTGCAGCCCAAGTCCGCATTCGACTGGTCCACCGTCCCCGTTAAGTACCCGCCCCCCACGCCGCTGACCCTCGTCCCCGTCGCCGCCCCCGGCCAGCCCTCCCTGCCCCCGGTCCAGCACCGCTTCCCGTCCGAGTCCATCTCCGCCTCCCGTGTCCGTGAGGCCCGCCGTCGCGAGGTTCGCCGCCTCTTTCTCAAGAACTGGGCGAGCTACAAGGAGTTCGCCTGGATGAAGGACGCCCTCAAGCCCATCTCCGCCACCGCCACCGACCAGTTCTCCGGCTGGGCCGCCACCCTCGTCGACTCGCTCGACACCCTCTGGATAATGGGCCTCAAGGCCGAGTTCGACGAGGCCGTCGCCGCCGTTGCCACCATCGACTTCAGCCAGGCCTCCTCGAACCGCGTCAACACCTTCGAGACCAACATACGATACCTCGGCGGCCTCATGGCCGCCTACGACCTCAGCAGGCGGCCCGTCCTGCTCGCCAAGGCCGTCGAGCTCGGCAACCTGCTCTACGGCGCCTTCGACACCGAGTACCGCATGCCCGTCGACTTTATCAACTTCGCCGACGCAAAGGCCGGCAAGGGCCTTGTCCCCGAGGGCTCCGTCGTCTCCGCCAGCCCCGGCACCCTCTCCCTCGAGATGACGCGCCTGTCACAGCTCACGGGCGATCCCAAGTACTACGACGCCGCCGCCAGGGTCATGGACCTCTTCCACAACGGCCAGCAAAACACCAAGCTGCCCGGCCTCTGGCCCATGTACGTCTCCATGAGCAACCGCGACGTCACCTCGGGCTCCATCTTCTCCATCGCCGGCAACGCCGACTCGCTCTACGAGTACCTCCCCAAGATGATGGCCCTCCTCGGCACCCGCGAGCCAAAGTACCAGGCCATGACGGAGAACTTTCTCAAGGCAGCCAACAAGTCGCTCTTCTTCCGCCCCATGCTGCCCGGCGAGGAAAACGTCCTCATCTCCGGCAACGTCAACATCAACGGCGACGGCGACCCCGTCCTCGACCCGGAGAGCGAGCACCTGGGCTGCTTCATCGGCGGCGCCTACGCCCTCGCCGGCCGCCTCTTGGGGAGGGAGGAGTGGGTCACGGTCGGCGGCCGCCTGGCCCTGGGCTGCTACTACGCCTACCAGGCCATGCCGACGGGCATGATGCCGGAGCGCTACAACATGATCCCCTGCGACCGGAGGGACGGCTGCAAGTGGGACGAGGGCAAGTGGGACGCCGGAAAGAAGCTGCGCCGCGAGTACAAGGAGCACCTGCCCAAGGGCTTCACGACGGCAAAGGACCCGCGCTACATCCTCCGCCCGGAGGCCATCGAGAGCATCTTCGTCCTGTACCGCATCACGGGCGACCGCGGCTTCCAGGACGCGGCGTGGGAGATGTGGAAGGCCGTCAGCAACGGGACCCTCGTCGATCGGGGCAACGCCGCCGTCTTGGACGTCACGCGTAAGAAGGACCCCTTGCCCAAGGAGGACTACATGGAGGTAAGACCCCCCCCCCGCCCACTACCCTTTTTACACCGAACCTCGACCTTGGTCCGTTCTCTTCTAGGCGCCAGGGTTTCTGTTTTCTGGGATCCGGGGTACATCGCTAACGCTGCATGACGAACGACAGAGTTTCTGGCTGGCGGAGACGCTAAAGTACTTCTACCTCGTGTTCTCGCCGCCTGACCTGATTAGTCTCGACGACTACGTCCTCAACACGGAGGCGCATCCCTTCAAGAGGCGCCGCTAGGATGAGGGGGAAAAAAAGGCTTATGGTGGAGTTGGGTGTTAAGGGCGTTACGGTATAGAAGGGCGGCGGTTGACATCAGGTCAGTCCTTTTTGAATAGGGGTTTTTTTTTTGATCCGTCCAATGGGCATTTTAGCCGTGGCATGATGCGTTGATCCGTCAAGACGAGACGGCGTTGCATCTTTACCGATATGAGTTTGAGGAATGAACAAATGAACACCGTTCAGCCGGTAATGGCGGTTTCGGTATCGTGGCGCTCGCCGGGGTACCGCTGGGTATTGAGTCCGATGTTCGCTCATCTTGCTGCGTGTGGCACTGAGTGATAACTGTGCGTACTTGGTGACGATGAGAACGTCGTGGATAACCCTTGAGAAGGGCACCATCACCACCAACTACCTAGGATACGTACCCCAACACCCGGGGCATATCCATACTTGGAAGAATCAAGCAGAATTATCACTATTTTTCAATGGTGCCAATGGTGCCCAGAGGCGGATGGGCGAATACCAGTTTCCATACCATGCCGCCATACCATTTCTTTTCTATGCATAGATCGTTTCTTCGTTATTATCCCTTCCTTCCGTTTTTCTAAAAGAAGCGCTCCTGCGGGACCGCCGCGGGGCTACCTGCGCAAGAAATCCCACTCGCTTCAACAAACCTCTTCTTTTCTTTCCTCTACACAACAACAACAATCATCATCCGCCAATATTCGATCTTTCGCAAGCCGCAAACCCACTGCTAGCCGCCTAAAGCTACCCGAACACCCTCGGGGATATCCAAGGCAACTAGATCTTCCTGCAACATCTACGCCTCGCCGAGAATCAAAGCACCCCCACCCGCGTCGCCACATCTGCGCCACGTTCTATCCGTCAAGTCGGCGGGCTTATGATTGAATGAAGCCCCCCTTTTCGCGGGTATGCAAGCCACTTTCATCCGACTCTGTTCTCATCTTGTCCGACTGCTCTCTCTTCATCCGGCTCTACTCTCTTCTCACCTGACCCTTCTCTCTTTCTTCCAGCGCCCTTATATTGAAATATTTCAGCCGAACGTCTCGGATGAAAGAAGAGCTCACCCGACACCCCTCATCAACTCAATGCCAACGAGAACTTCCAACTTCCTACCAGCTATCAGGGCCTGGCCGGCCTTGGCCAGGTGCCTTGATTGGCTCGAGATTCCTCTCCAGCCAACAACAGGCATTTCTAGTAGCATGTGTCGAGGAACAATTCGATTGGCTCAAATGGACGAAGCCCTGCAAGGGGTTTCTCAATTGGAAGGAACTTGTGACTGGCAGACCCGTCACGTGGTGTGTGGCTGACGATGTCTTGCCTCCCCGCTTCAGCCCATCAGGCTGCCGAACCTCGCGTTTTTTCCTTCGTAGTTTTAGAGTGAAATCGCCTGCTCTCAGAGACGACAGCGGGGCTCGCTCGGCGTACGGTCTCGGTCCACCGCTCAAAATGGCAGAGTCACTCGCGGCGCTTGGCGTCGCCGCCAATATTGTTCAATTCCTCGAGCTCGGGCTCAAGGCGGCCATATCCATCGTCGAGACCTACCGCAGCGTCAACGACGAGGGCTGGACGGCGCGCAACGCCGACCTGGAATCGATGGCGAAAGGCCTCCGAGATCTCTGCGACCGTCTAAAGGGGGATGCTGACGTTAGGTTAGACCCCGTCATGGTGCGCCTGCTTCAGAGGTGCATTGACACAGCAGACGAGCTCAGTTCAGAACTTCGAGGACTGGTCGGAGACATTGCCACAAGACACCCGAAATGGGCAAAGTTTAAAGTCTCACTTGCGGCCTACTTCAAGAGAGGCAAGATTGACGGGATTCAGGCACGGCTCGTAGAGATTAAAACACAGATCTTTGGGCACGTCCAGACGCTCCTATAGTATGTTCGTCCTGTTTGCAAGCATTGGTCTCTCTGTTGCGCTTGTTCTGACTGATCCCATTAGTGATAATCGTGTACTGCTGTCCAAGTCTATGCGCTCCATAGAGGAAGCATCAGAAGCCTGGAACCGAACAACGGAGAATAGGCTGAACGCGCTGGCCCACGATCTCAGAAAACTATGCGAGTCTCAGTCGGCAGCAGTGGCATCAACCGAAGGCCTTAGGATATTCAGCGAAACATAGGCACGTGTTTCCGAGGAGGCCCAGAACCAGGCTATCGTTGTTGAAATTCTGAAGAGCCTTCGGTTCACGCAGATCAAGGAACGACAGAGTGAAATCCCGAAAGCCCACCGTCGTACCTTTGAATGGGTATTCCATGACGACTCCCCCGTGGACTTGGCGGCTTGGCTCCGCGAGTCGAGTGGGCTGTTTTGGATCACAGGGAAACCCGGGTCCGGGAAGTCCACCCTAATGAAGTTTATCCTCGGTCACGAGCAGACCATCCTCCTTGCGACACGTTGGGCCAGCCCGGAGCCACTCATTGTGGCCAGTCACTTCTTTTGGAGTGCTGGCACGACCATCCAAAAATCGCAAGAAGGTCTGCTGAGAACGCTGCTATTTCAAATTCTCGTGAACTGTCCTGAGGTAATTCATTCGGTCTGTCCAACGAGGTACTCTAACCCATTCAAGCGCCTGGAATCTTGGGGTATCGAAGAGCTCTCCGAGGTCTTCGGCAGACTCAAAGATGTCCAGCCGTTACCAAGCAGGATCCTACTGCTAATTGACGGGCTCGACGAGTATAACGGCAATCTCGGCGATCTGGTCCATTTTCTAGAGTCGACTTCCGAGTCTCCGTACATAAAGGTTTGTTGCGCAAGCAGGCCATGGCCTGTATTTCTCAACAGGTTCGACAACGTCTCCGACCGGATTTACATGCACGAGCTCACGGCAAACGACATGATGCGATACATTCAGGATACACTAGGCCAGCACAAATATTTCAAGGTGCTCCAAAAGGGCCAAAACACGGAGGCGGCTAAGCTCATGAAAGACATCGCGGACAAATCTGAAGGTGTCTTTTTCTGGGTCTCACTGGTGGTCAAGTCGCTCCTGCGCGGCCTCGACAACAGAGATGACCTCGCCATCCTGCAGCGGCGGCTCTCAGATTTCCCTTCGGACCTCGACAAGTTCTTCCAACGCATGCTGGACACCATAGAATCGGTGTACAAGAGCAGAGCGGCGATGGTGTTTTCCATGCTGCTGCTGGCGAACTCGTCGTTACCCCTGGTGGTATTCATGGAGCTGGAAAGGTTGGTCGAAGAGCTGAACGGTTACGAAAAAGGCCACGAAACCGGCTACGAAGCCTCCTCTTCGCGAACGAAGACTTCTCGCTACGACTCCCAGATTCAGATCGCTTCGGAATTTCTCGTGAAAGAGTCACAGGCCTTCTCTAACAATATACACTACCGGCCCTCGGAGTTTGAGATTGAGTTCTCCATCACCCAGGTCGACAGGAAGAAAGACCGGATCTTAGCACAGTGCCGCGATTTAGTTCAGGCTTGGGAGGTCGCGGGGTCCTACGAGCTTCAGTACAACCTGAGGCTGGGTTTCCTTCACCGAACGGTGGTGGAGTTTCTCGGGCGAGCTGCGGACACCCAGTGGCAGCCCACGCTCCCATTTAAACGCTACCTACTTGCAAGATCATACCTCAGCTTCATTGGATCTAGCACAACTCGCGAGTTTATACTGAGGTTCTTGTACACTTTACAGGGAGCGGATCTCCAGGAGATTGCAGAAGGCCAACATTTGATAGAAGAGTTGTTCAAGGCGCTGGCCTGGGGGCTCCTCTCCAGAAAGATTTCTCTCTCCCTGGACGAGGCAGAGGAAATGGTGCTGCTCTTGACGCAAGCACATGCTCGTATTTCGATTGCCGAGACACCAGAAGCGCGGCGGCGATCCGACCGGGCGCCGACCCACCCCTTGTACTCTCACTCATCCAGCGGGAGGATCTTGCCCTGGTGGCTGCACAACTCTGGATACGTCGAGGTGGGAGACTGGGCGCAGGTATCCTGGTCACACATCGTGGACCTGAAGGTCCTGGAGTCCCTGCTCGACGACCCTCGAACCATGGAGCACATACATGACCGCTACCCCACCGCATTTTCGAGGTTCCTCGTGATGCTATCCAACAAGACATGGGCGACGCCGCTGAACGCCCACGAGGTGTGCAGAATGCTGATCGAGCACGGTTTCGCGGGGTCGGCGGAGACTAGCAAGAGCGCCACGTGGCAAGAAACAAACCCCAAAGACATCGTGCGCAGAGTGGGCAGATGGACCAGCAACTCGGCGCTGACGCAGAGCAACACCATCGAATGGTTGCGCATCAACAGGGTCTTCTCGGACAGTGAACTGCGGGAGCTCGAAGAGGCTTTTCCGCTGCAAAGCACGTCGGAGCTTATGGCTTTGCAGAAGAAAAAGGAGGAGCGTCGGGGAACACGAGGCAAAAGGTCGTAGGATTCGGGCTCACTTTTGATCTGATATAAACAGCGTAGCACCAGATAAGAAAGGGGTTCACCTTTGATCTGGTATAAACAGAATAATAGCATGAGATGAAAAAGGGACTTACTTTTGATCTGGTCTAAGCGTGGCACCAGATGAGAAAGGGGCTCAATTTTGATCTTGTCTAAACAGCACAGCATCGGATGAGAAAGGCGAAACCCGGAGGGCCTCCCATGGCAAATTCCGATGGCCCATCACATTTCCTTCTACCAGAGCAGCAGTCTGCTTGAAGCTGGCATGAACCAATGCCGCCGGTGTCGGCGGAGTTGCCAGTAACGAGATGGAAGTTCGCGTTGGGGTCAAGCTTCTCAACCAGCTCCGTGACTGTCTCGGCGTGGCTCTCACGCTTCAGAAGCGCAAAGGGCGGGGTGGCCTCTATCTGCGCGGCATCGGTGAGAGATCCAAACTGGGATTATAGTAGTACGCGATATGTCGGAGGACACATTGATTCGTTTTGACAACTTTCAAACTTCTTTGTTGGCCTCTGGGAACCAAGTTGGCTATCGTCAATTTCGGCCACGTACCCGTTGGGGACCAGAAGAAAAGCCAGCAACGTAACAATTAGTGTTAATAAGGTATTTTTTAGACAGTTAGAAAATAGGGGTAGTGTTGAATGGACTCTCTCCTGTCCATGAGAGTCGCTTATGCATAAGGCGGTAAACAATAATAGGGTGAACCAAAGATGTATTATCCGTGACTAATTACTAACATATGAGACTTAGCTGTTCGTACGAACATATATACTTATCTAGTCTTCCTGAGTCAGTTTGTGCGTTCGGTCTGCCTAGATATAACCTTAGTATCTAATCTAATAACTGTTAGTTAAGTCTTGTTAAGTTATAGGATTGTTATACGGTTATATGGTGTTAATATTCTAATAGGTAGTTAGGAAGTAGGTATATTAGCTTAATACCTCTAGGCTTCTAACTTTCTTAATAAGTAGAAAAGTACTGAGTACTATTAGATAATATTAAAGTTAGTAAGTAAAAGAATAATTAAAGACTTATTTTATAGTAAAGTACTCTCTAATATTTACTTAGGCGCCTTAAATCTAAGCTAGGCTAATAGATACATAATATATAGTAATAAATTACCTAAATATATTAAGCGTTTTTTAACTCTAGCTAATATATATACATAGTAAGTAGCCTATTATAGTAAGTAGCCTACCTTATCCTACCCTTCTACCTTTTATATAAGTTAATTTAATTATAATATATAAAATTAATTAAAACTACTTATTATCCCCTTCCTTATTACTATTCTAAACTACTTTATAGGTTTATACATTATATTTAGTCTTTCTATAATTACTATATTGTTATATATATAGTTTACTACCTTCTATATAACCCTCCTTTTAAGGGTTATTCTTCCCTTTAGTATTAATACTACCCTTTTCTACTTATAGTACCTCTACTTTAGTAGTATTAAGTAACCCTCTAAGATATAGTTAGGTTTTTTTTACCCTCTAGTACTTACTTAGTACCTCTATCCCTATATAAAGCCTATAGTTCTTTGTTACGATCTAATAAACTATAGGCGATACCAGCCCCACCAGACCCTGGAAGCGCAGGCGGTACGACATCTTATAGGCTAATAAAAGGATGACTCCCTATAGAACGGAAGAACTATAGTATAAGTTATATAATAATAAGACTACTAAGTACTAATAAGATCTTAGTATAAGCGCTTAAAGGATTAATATATAAGCGCTTAGTCCTATAAGCTATAAGCGCTTAGGACTTATAGGAGGAAGCGCTTAATTAGGATAATAAGACTTATATATAGGCTGGACTAAACCTAGGATTTAGAATAAACTTCTATAGCTCTTTAGTAATTAACTTATAATATATTCTCTAAATACCTTTTAGTATCTAACTTATATTTTATTAATAAGAAGCTATATAAGTAACCTAAGATAATCCTAACTATTTAACTAATTACTAAGTAATCCCCTAATAGACTAGTAAGCTAATAATACTGTTACTTAAGTATTAACTCTAGCTATACTTTTAATAGAAACCCTACTGTTAGATAACTAGCTATAATACTTTAATTACTCCTATTAAGTAAGTTAATCTTAATACTTACCTAATAGTAAATATAATAATATCTACTACTAATACCTCTCTAATATCCTTAAAGGGTAAGACTTTTACCTTAACTATTAGTTAAAACTTAGCTTAGGAACTTACTTTAGCTAAGGATATTAATATAACGGGCTATGCTTTACCTAATATTAAACTGGATAATAATAGAGATATTACCCTAACTAAGGAAGCCTATTAAAAACTCTACTACTCTATAATAAAGTTTAAAGAAAATAAAGAACACCTAGTTACTATATAGTAGAAAAATAATAGTAATATAGCCTAGATATAGGCTATTATTAATAATACTCTTACTAAGCTTAAAGTAAAGAATAATAAAGCTATTAAGCTAGGATATAAAGTTAAAACCCTTTAAAGAGCAGCTAATATTATCTTAACCCTAGTAGAAGGATAAAATAAGCTTAAACTTAACTCCTTTAGTACCTATAATAGTACTAGTAGATATTTATAAGGATTCTTAATCTAAGTATACACCTATTAGACCTTTTATACTACTAACTTCTATAATAAAACTAAAAGGGTTATCTATATAGGGACCTTTTTATAAAGAAGAGCACTTTCTTAGTTTAAACCCTTTTAGAAAGAGTTCTTATAAAATAATAGTAACCTTAAATTATACTCTTATAAAACCTAAGGAATCTTTAGGACTATAGTAGGATTTAAGTACGCTTTAAAGTTACTATTTTAAAAACCTAATAAGAAGTAATAAGTAGAAAGAGATATTACTAATTTATAATAAACTAAGGCTACCTCTTACTATACTACTAAGTTTAGAAGGCTTACTACTAGACTTAGTATAACTAATAACTCTTTAATCTTTATATTTTACTCTAGACTTAAAGAGGATGTTAAGAATAAACTTACTAAAGTTATAAGCATTCTAAAGGACTTTCTTTTATATATTAATCTTATAATTAAGATAGATACTTACCTATATAAACAGTATAAAGAAAAAGGGGAAATATAAAGACCTAACGCTAATATAGGTAGAAAATATACCTAAGGACTAAAGCTACCCTAGTAGTAAAATAAGGGGTAAAACTAATACTAGAAACCCTAAAGTAACTAGCTAAGTATATTATAGGGATACTACACTAGGCCTATAGATATTAGTATAGCTTAGAAGTAGAGCAGACTACCTTAAGATAAAAAGGATGTTAAATACTATAACTATAAAAAGATAGAACACTTTATATAGGAATATAAATAGACTAAACAGCTATAAAATAAAATGCTCTCTAAATATATTAAATAAGCTAATATAGCCTAAAAAGAAGTTTTATACTTATAACTTTTATAGACTACCTACTATAAGGATAACTGCCTTACCTATTAGGATAAAAAGGAATAAGTAGGATAGTACTCTAAAGAACCTAAAAAGAAAACTGTTACTATTATAAGAAAATAATAGGAATAATAAGAGTAAGACTCTAAGAGATAGAACTAACAGTTAATCTAAAAGCTTATCTAAGTATATAATACTATATAAGAATAGATTAAGTAACTATATACTAAAGATACTCTAGATATTATTAAATAATAACTAGAAAAAAGGATTTAAACCTAAGGTAGTTATTTAAAATAACTATAACTAGAATAGGACCTATAGAACACTGTCTTTAAAGCTACTAAGTTAGGGACTTAACTAACTAAAGTTATTACTATAGGATAATAATAACTATAGGAATAAACGTATAATAAACTTTAAAACTATACCTATAAAGGAAATATTAATACTAATAACTAGGCCTATTATTAGATCCCTATTAAAGAACTTACTTAGATAAGGACCTAAACTAATAAAGTGATTAATAGAGTATTAAATAAGTATAATAAATAGATACTTTATAATCTATACTAAACTATAAAGGCACTATACCTAAAGATAAAATAATTCTAATAATAAATTAATAATAAGAGAACTAATAGAGGGAATATAGAACGCTTAGTATAAGTCTACCCTTAACTATACTAAACCCTATAAAACTATAGGTATAAAGAATAAAAACTAATAACTTTAGAAGAAGTATTACTCCTTACTAAAGATATTTATTTAGAGAAAAATAACACTTAGCTAGGTATATACTATTAGATTCCTATTAATAACTAAAACGTTAATACTACTGTATTTAAAAATAATTAAATTACCTAAATAATTATAGTTATAAAAAAATAAGTAGGAAAAGATAAGACTACCTTTATAAAGCTATAACTCTAGATTAAAGAACCTATACCTTAAGACACTATTAAGGTATAGGGATTAGACTTTAAATCTTTATTTATACTGTTACTAGATAAGTTTATATAACTAAGTAAGATAAAATAAAGAGCTACTAAATAACTTATTAAGGCTAGCTAGCTAAGAACTAGAACTATAAGGGAAGATAAGCAGATTAAATAATAGAGATATATAATCCTATTATCCTTATTACCTCTAGAAAGTATACTAGGATATAACTTAGATAAACCTTTTATAAAATAAACCTATATTAATATTATAAACGACCTATTAGTAAGGAAAGAAGCTAAAAACTAATATACCTTTTATAAAGCCCTAAAGGATACTAATAAATAAGAACTTACCTTCTATAGTATATAAGATATAGATATTAAAGGATAACCTATTATAACCTATAAAGAAGAACCTATATTTAGAGACTATAAATATCTTAAACCTAGTTACCTATTATACTACTAAGTATTTTAGACAGACTATATTTATAATAAATATATAAGGTATAGAGAATAGAAAGGAGTATACGCCTTCTATCCCTAAAGAAATAACGCTAAACCTATTTTAAAGTACTATAATAGTAAGGACCTCTATACCTAGAAGGTTAAATAGTACTAATAATATACACTCTATATAGTACCTCGTCTAATATACCTAATACTATACGTTTATAGTTAGACTAAAGGCTAGTATAATTATATATATAATAAATATAAATATTACTATATAGATAAGGCTAGGGTATAGAGAAAATAAAACGAGAAGGCTGGACCTTCTTAAGAAAAGCTAAAAAATAACTAATACTAACTATAAAAGGGATATAAGAGGTAAAGTAGGATAAAAAGTCCCTATACTTAGTAATAAAGAGTAATAATAAAGTATACTTAGTGCTTATAGTCTAACTTAATAGATAACCTACTAAAGTTATAATTAATAGTAGAGCTTAAGTAAACCTAATTTT
>MU842856.1:155414-233873 GCA_030867305.1 Colletotrichum zoysiae
CTATACTACTAAGTTTAGAAGGCTTACTACTAGACTTAGTATAACTAATAACTCTTTAATCTTTATATTCTACTCTAGACTTAAAGAGGACGTTAAGGATAAACTTACTAAAGTTATAAATATTCTAAAGGACTTTCTTTTATATATTAATCTTATAATTAAGATAGACACTTACCTATATAAACGGTATAAAGAAAAAGGGGAAATATAAAGGCCTAACGCTAATATAAGTAGAAAATATACCTAAAGACTAAAGCTACTCTAGTAGTAAAATAAGGGGTAAAACTAATATTAGAAACCCTAAAGTAACCAGCTAAGTACGTTATAGGGACACTACACTAAACCTATAGATATTAGTATAGCTTAGAAATAGAGTAGACCACCCTAAGATAAAAAGGACGTTAAATACTATAACTATAAAAAGATAGGACACTTTATATAGGAATATAAGCAGTCTAAACAGCTATAAAACAAAACGCTCCCTAAATATATTAAATAAGTTAATATAGTTTAAAAAGAAGTTCTATACCTATAACTCTTATAGACTGCTTACTATAATAATAACTGCCTTACCTACTAGGATAGAAAGGAATAAGTAGGATAGTACCTAAAAGAACTAAAAAAGAAAACTGTATCTATTATAAGGAAGTAATAGGGATAATAAGAATAAGACTCTAAAAGATAAAACTAATAGTTAATTTAAAAGCTTATTTAAGTATATAACGCTATATAAGAATAGATTAAGTAACTATATGCTAAAGATACCCTAAATATCTTTAAATAATAACTAGAAAGAAGGATTTAGACTTAAGGTAATTACTAGAAATAACTATAGCTAGAATAAGACCTATAGGACACTGTTCTTAAAGCTACTGAGTTAGGGACTTAACTAACTAAAGTTATTACTATAGAATAATAATAACTGTAGGAATAAATATATAATAAACTATAAAACTATACCTATAAAGGAAACATTACTACTAATAACTAAGCCTATTATTAGATCCCTATTAAAGAACTTACTTAAATAAGGACCTAAACTAATAAGGTAATTAATAGAGTGTTAAATAAGTATAATAAATAGATACTTTATAATCTATACCGAACTATAAAGGCACTATACTTAAAAATAAAATAATTCTAATAATAAATTAATAATAAGAGGACTAATAGAGGGAATATAGAACGTTTAGTGTAAACCTACCCTTAACTATACTAAACCCTATAAAACTATAGGTATAAAGAATAGAAACTAATAGCTCTAAAAGAAGTATTACTCCTTACTAAAGACATTCGTTTAAAGGAAAATAACGCTTAGCTAGATATATACTATTAGATTCCTATTAATAACTAAGATATTAATACTACTATATTTAAAGATAATTAAATTACTTAAACGGTTACAGTTATAAAGAAATAAGTAGGAAAAGATAAGACTACCTTTATAAAGCTATAACTCTAGATTAAAGAACTTATACCTTAAGATACTATTAAGGTATAGGGATTAGACTCTAAATCTTTATTTATACCGTTACTAGATAAGTTTGTATAACTAAGTAAGATAGAATAAAAAACTATAGAATAACTTATTAAAATTAGCTAGTAAAGAACTAGAACTATAAGAGAAGATAAGCAGATTAAATAATAGAGATATATAATCCTATTATCCTTATTACCTTTAAAAAGCACACTAAGATATAACTTAGATAAACCTCTTATAAAATAAACCTATATTAATTTTATAAATAACCTATTAGTAAAGAAGGAAGTTAAAAACTAATACACCTTCTATAAAGCTCTAAAAGATACTAATAAATAAGAACTTACCTTCTATAGTACGTAAGATATAGATATTAAAGGATAACCTATTATAACCTATAAAGAAGAACCTATATTTAAAGACTATAAATATCTTAAACCTAGTTACCTATTATACTATTAAGTATTTTAAACGGACTATATTTATAATAAATATATAAGGTATAAAGAATAAAAAGGAGTGTATACCTTCTATCCCTAAAGAAATAACACTAAACCTATTCTAAGGTACTATAACAGTAAGGACCTCTATATCTAGAAGGTTAAACAGTACTAATAACATACACTCTATATAGCACCTAGTTTAACACACCTAATACTATACATTTATAGTTAGACTAAAAGCTAGTATAATTATATATATAATAAATATAAATATTACTATATAGATAAGGCTAGGGTATAGAGAAAATAAAATAAGAAGGCTAGACCTTCTTAAAAAAAGCTAAAAAATAACTAATACTAACTATAAAAGGGATACAGGAGGTAAAGTAAAATAAGAAGTCCCTATACTTAGTAATAAAGAGTAATAATAAAGTACACTTAGTGCTTATAGTCTAACTTAATAGATAACCTACTAAAGTTATAATTAATAGTAGAGCTTAAGTAAACCTAATTTTACTATAACTAGTAAATTAGTAAAGAATTAAATAGAAAGATAAGAATGTTATATATAACCTATAGACTGTTAAAGGAGAAGTAGTTATATATAGTAGAGGAACTATTAATAAGGAAATATAACCCCTTATAATAGAGATCTAAGATTATTATAAGTAACTAGTCTTTAATATAACAGCTATAGGGTAATATAATATTATCCTTAGGATACCCTAGTTAGTAAAGAATAACCTAGATATTAACTAAAGAACAGGCTAACTCTAGTAGAGAGATTTAGCTATAAGGCAGCGTTATATACTATAACCCCTAAGTAAATCTAAGTAACTAAAGAAGTATGTTATATATATTAGAAGGATTAAGCCTATAAGAGACTAGTAACTTATATCTACTATAACTATTAAAGAAATAATAAAGAAATAAAATATAAAGGTTTTAGAGGAAAACTGTCTTAATATAGTACCTCTAGAATACTATAGATACATAAAGCTATTTACTAAAGATCTAGAAATAGGACTACCTAAGTATAGTCTATAGAACTATAAGATATAACTGCTTAAAGGAAAAATACTAAAGCTAGAACCTATCTATACACTTAACCTAATAGAGAGGGAAACACTTAATAAATAGCTAGATAAGAGCCTAGTAAGAAGCTATATTAGACTATTAGAATTATTAGTAGAATATCTAATCCTATTTACTCCTAAAGAAAATAGAGAACTATAACTATATATTAACTATTAGAAACTTAATAATATTACTAAGAAAAACAGCTACCTACTACTACTTATAACCAAGCTATAGAACCTCCTATATAGGGTAGAATAGTTTATAGCACTTAACCTTAAAGGAGCCTATAACTTAATCTGTATTAAGGAAGGAGACAAATAGAAGACTATATTCTAAATATAATAAGAACTATTTAAAACACTTATTATACCTTTTAGACTCACTAATATACCTATAACATTCTAAATAATAATTAACTATATCTTATAAAAAAAGCTAGACGTCTTTATTATTTACTACCTTAATAATATCCTTATATTCTCTAAAAACCTTATAGAATATAAGGAATATATACACTAGGTGCTTAATAAACTATAAGAAGTAAAGCTTTTAGTTAAGCTAGAAAAAAGTAAATTCTATACCTAGAAAGTAGACTACCTTAGATATACTATTACTTTAGGTAAAGTATAAATATAAGATAAAAAGATAGAAGCCGTTAAGGAATAGCCTATCCTAAAGAATATAAAGGATATATAATCCTTCCTAAGATTTATTAACTTCTACTATAAATTTATTAGAAATTTTAGTAATATTATATAACTAATACAGAAACTTATATAGAAAGACACTTAATTTAAATAGATAGAATAATACTAACAATTATTTAATAAACTTAAGGGGCTTATTATAGCTAAGCCAGTTCTTATAATACCTAACTTAGATAAATAATTTAAAGTTAAAGTAGACGCTTTAGATTTTACTATAGGCAGATAACTAGGATAATAGGATAAATAAGGAAAACTGCACCCCTATATATTCTTTTCTAAAGTATTAACTAGATTAGAATTAAATTATTAAATCTATAATAAGGAACTTATAGTAATAATTTACACCTTTTAAGAATAAAAATACTACCTATTAGGAACTAAATATTAAGTTATTATCTACTTAGATTATAAGAACCTTATATACTTTATAATATTTAAGGTTCTTAATAAAAGATAAATCTAATAGTTAGAATTCCTATTAGAATACTATTTTAAAATTATCTATTATAAAGGAATAGAAAACAGAAGAGCTAACACTCTTAGTAGAAGAACAGACTATAAGGTCTAGGTACTAGAGGAAATAAGGGTTATCCTTAAATATAACAATAACAGTGAAATTATACTAGCCTAAAAACTTATTATAATTGGTATATATATTAATACTAGTATAACTAGCAGAATAATAGATAACTAAATATATAAGATATATAGAGCTAAGGTATATAGACACTAAGGAGTTATAAAGACCTATAAAAGGATTAGGTAATACTATAATAAACGTATTATATAAGAATAAGTAGCTTTAGTAATTAAGGACTATAACCTCTATAAGAAAAGTAAGAACAGCCCTTATAAGCTATATAGATATATCTAACTACTGCTAGTACTACTAGAAGTATAGCACTTAATATCTCTAGACTTTATTATTAAACTACTAAAGTTAAAAGAACCCCTTATAAAGGTATACTTTAATAGTATACTTATAATTATAGATAGACTTATAAAATATATATACTTTATCCTATATAAAGAATTAAGTACTATAAAAGAACTAGTATATATATTTCTTAAATATATTATTAGTAACTACAGACTACTAAAAGAAATTATATTAGATAGAGATAAGCTATTTATATCTAAATTTTAAAAATCCTTAATTTTATAACTAAGAGCTAATTATAAGCTATTAACCTCTTTCTACCTACAGACTAATAGATAAACTAAACGAATTAACTAGATACTAAAATAATATCTATAATACTATATTAACTATAACTAAAATAATTAGGTACTACTACTACTACTAGCCTAATTTACCTATAACAGTACTATTAGAGAAAGTATATAATAATTACTATTCTACCTAAACTATAGATTTAAACTAACCGCTTATAGATAACTATATAAAGGACTATAAGCCTTAAAGGCTGTAGTAGAAACTAATAAACTTTAAGAAATCTAGGCTAAAGCTGCTAACGATCTTAAATTCGTTAGAGAATAAATAAGAAGATACACTAACAATTTAAGGGTTAAGGAACTAACCTTTAAGGAGGGAGATAGTATCTATTTTCTCTAATAAAATATTAAAATAAAATAACTAAGTAATAAACTTAACTATAAGAAACTTAGACCCTTTAAAATCCTTAGGAAAGTCTTAAACGTTAATTATAAACTAGACTTATTAAATATAATAAGAATACACTTAGTATTCTATATTATACTACTAGAACCAGTACTATAAGGATTAACTACTAAGGACCCTATTATTATTAATACTAATAAGCTAGAATATAAAGTTAAACGGATTATTAACTATATTAACTACTATAATAATAATAAAACTTAATACCTTATTAAATAGAAAGGATATAGATATAAAGATAATATATAGGAATTAGTATTAAATCTAAGTTATATACTAAAAGCACTTAAATAATACTAGACCTAATAGTATAAGTAAAACCTAGTTATAACTAGCCCTAGTAAGTAAAGATAAAAAAGGTATAGGAATAAAAAATAAATCATTTAACTAAAACTAATAATTAGACCCTAATAAATAAGATAACTATAGGATAAGAACCCCTTTATTTACTTAGGAATGCTAGCTATAAACTAAGAACCCCTACTAGATAAGAACTTAGGAGTCCTAGGAACCTAGTTAGTAGATACTATACTAAAAGCCCCTAATAACTACACCTTAAGTACTAAGGAAGATTTAGAAGCCTCTTCTTCCTTAAGAAACTTATCTATTACCCCCTAACCCTTAGTAAATACCTAACGCTTCTAAATATAAAGCCGGTCTAACTTTACTAATAATTTATTTAATTTAGACTAAGCCCTTTAGTAGGCCTTAGCCTTTTTATATAATAACGCTACCCTCTTTTAGAAATACTTCTCTTCCTCTACTTCCTCCTTATCTAAACACTAGGTATCTTAAACTAAGTAACTTACTAAAAAAACATATTAGCTAGAACTAAATAAATAAGGAAGCTAGGAGTAACCTATAATAATATATTATATTAGTAGCTATATTATAGAATATACTGCTTTAATAATATATCCTATAGATCTTAGAATTAGAGAGAATAAGATAATACTCTCTTTTTAAATAACAGTTTAAATAAGGTATAATTTTAATACCTTTAGTAAAAAAACATAAAGTATAAAATAAATAATAATAAAAAGAAGCCCTAGGTATATATAATTTAGATTTTAATTTTTCTATATAACCTAATATAGTATTAGTATTATAAATAAAATTAGGAAGTACACTTAATAACTCCTTAACCTAAGAGATATAACCTACTTATAGACCTTAAGGATAAGGTCTTAAAGAGGGGAGACCTAATATTATAACCTAATAAACTATAGGTAATACTAGCCTTACTAGACCCTAGAAGTATAAGCAGTATAATATCTTATAGGCTAATAAAAGGATAACTGCCTATAGAATAGAAGAACTATAGTATAAGTTATATAATAATAAGACTACTAAATACTAATAAGATCTTAGTATAAGCGCTTAAAGGATTAATATATAAGCGCTTAATCCTATAAGCTATAAGCGCTTAGGACTTATAGGAGAAGGCGCTTAACTAGAATAATAAGACTTATATATAGGCTAGACTAAACCTAGGATTTAGGATAAACTTCTATAGCTCTTTAGTAATTAACTTATAATATATTCTCTAAATACCTTTTAGTATCTAACTTATATTTTATTAATAAGAAGCTATATAAGCTATCCTTATAACCTTAACTATTTAACTAATTACTAAGTAATTAATAGATTAGTAAGCTAGCAGTACTGTTACTTAAGTATTAACCCTAGCTATACTTTTAGTAGAAACCCTACTGTTAGATATCTAGCTGTAACACTTTATACCTATATCCTTTCTATTTAATAAGGTACTAAGTTTTATTATTATTATAGTAGTTAATATAGTTAATAATTTATTTAACTTTATATTTTAGTTTATTAGTATTAATAATAATAGGGTCCTTAGTAGTTAATCCTTATAGTACTAGTTCTAGTAGTATAATATAGAATACTAGTGTTATAGTTAGATATCTAATAGTAGGGTTTCTACTAAAAGTATAGCTAGGGTTAATACTTAAGTAACAGTATTATTAGCTTATTAGTCTATTAATTACTTAGTAATTAGTTAAATAGTTAAAGGTTATTAGGGTAGCTTATATAGCTTCTTATTAATAAAATATAAGTTAGATACTAAAAGGTATTTAGAGAATGTATTATAAGTTAATTACTAAAGAGCTATAGAAGTCTATTCTAAATTCTAGATTTAGTTTAGTCTATATATAAGTCTTATTATCTTAGTTAAGCGCTTTCTCCTATACTTCCTAAGCGCTTATAGCTTATAGGGCTAAGCGCTTATATATTAATCCTTTAAGTACTTATACTAAGATCTTATTAGTACTTAATGCTCTTATTATTATATAACTTACACTATAGTTCTTCTGTTCTGTAGGGAGTTATCCTTTTGTTAGTCTATAAGATGTCGTACTGCCCGTGCTTCCAGGGTCTAGTGGGGCTGGCTTTACCTGTAACTTATTAGGTCGTAATACAAGAGTTCAGTAAATATTGACACCGAACTTAACACTGTATAATGTACTTACCTAATAAGAAATTATTTTAGACAAGAGAAATTTATATATAAAGTGGCAGGTCTCTCATCAAGGTAGATAGCTCAACACTGTTATCCTTTTTCTGCTCATACAATTATATGTTGTCTATCCGTTAACTTCTAATAAATCACTAAAGATGCAGCTTATAACACTATTTCATCATTTAATTCTCTATAGTCTTTCCGTCAGCACAACTATCTCAGCACTCGCCATTCCACACAAACGAGACGTATTCGAAATCTCTAGCACTAACCATTATAGCCCATTGCCCCAGGATATTGATTTTGCACATCAGTATCTCTATATTGAAGCTGCGGCAAAAAGGGCTAACGCAAAACTTCGCAACAACAAATGGTATTACGCCTTGCAATGCTTCCCTGGAACTGCCGAGGTCCGTGAGAAAGTTAAGGACGACGAAGGTATTATGTGGATTGCCAGCCGAACAAAGACAGCCAAAAGTCCACAAGGCTGTATTCACGTAGCACTCGTCGTTGGGGTGACGGGGGAGTCTCGGGGGAAAAAAACATTCAAAGCCACAGACATCTACCCGACTTTTATTGAGCAGAAAAAATGGACGCAACAGCATGAAACATATAAAGCAATGGACTCTTTGTAAGTTATCCCATTAGCCTTCTTTGAATCAATTCTGGTTAACCAAACATAGTCTTATTTATGGCGGTACTACTTCTAAAAAGAATGCAAACGTAGACCGCCTTCTTAAGATTGGTCAACAGTGGATTAATAAGGCTCCTGATGAACGTACTTCGACTTATAACGGCTTGACATACTATTGGAATCTTGTTAAGCACCTTTAGACAGGAATGCGTCTACGAACGAGTATATAAAAGCCTGCTTGTAGGATAAGAATACGTTTTCCTATAACCCGAAAGATGTATTTGTAGTGATATATGAGCTACTACCTCTTAGCATATATCTAGAAATCTATAATCTAGTAAACTTGTCCATCTTTAAGTGCATCTTGCGTTTAGATGCCTTACGCAGTTGAGGTTACGCCTAAAGACTGCTCCTGTCCGAAGATATGACCGAGCTCGGTTTGATACATTGGTACGCTACCTTATTTGGCCAGTACGGTCGTGGATGACAGCCCTGTTGCCCCTTGGATGCTGGTTTGTTTTCATGCGGACCCTGATGTCTCTCTGGCTCACATCCGCACAGCACGGGCAACTTTCCACGATCTGCGGCTGGGAATATCCTCAGCCATGCGCAAGCCAAGCCCATTGCGTGACCTGAGCCAATTAATCTCATTGGATATATTACCGTATCGCTGGACTGGCAATGCCGTTTTGAAGATGAACCCTTGGTGTTGTCCAGGTTTAATGTTGTTCTGCATTGTCGCCGCCAGTTCGCTCGCTGTACTTATCCTTGCCGTGCGATATGATGCGGAACATCTCCGTTCCAAGTATAGACTCCTTGCCATCTTAATTGAAAGTTGTTGGAATCCCAGAGAAATAATCATTTAGCTTGTCCATGTCGGGTGTCTTCCAGCGAGCTGCTGATGTGTCGAGTAGCTTTGAGCCACGGACAACCGCACTGCATTCCTGACATAAAGGCCCTTTTGTAATTTCGAAATGATCCCGTGACGGGCTCATGATCTCGTCCTTTGTTGCTGGCTCATCTTCGATCGTCGGATGTTTCGATCGCTCCTTATGTTCTTCTGAAAATGATGTATCTCCGCCGTCGTTTTGACCAATCTAACGTCTCTCGCCTGCAAGATCATCCGAAACAGAGTCGATCTTCACTGGTAGTTGATTGTGCTACTGAGGGCCCAGAAGCAAAAGCCTCACTCTTCTCGTATCTCCCTGATAAGTATTGTGCCCTTGTGAAGTGACCAGACGTTACTAAAGGTAACTCCAGGATGGTCTTTGAAGACAGTTCGTGAGCTTGGTATGTGTTTCTCAAGTATCAAGGCTGGGATTTGTTGACTGCTAACCCATAACGAGCACTGAAGTAAGGCTGCGGATTGATTGTTTTAGGTCAACGATACGAACGAGCCACGGTGCAAAACGAAAGGATGAGACTTCCGACTCGAAAGGAGCTTGATAAAGTAAGAAAGGTATTGGAAGACATTCAGGCTATGATGGAATAGGCGACCATACATTGTTTGTAGCCTATACCACATATGTGTAGTACTCCAACGTTAACCAAACATTACAGAAAGCTCTCATCCACACTGCACACCTGTACATACCAACCAGCTGATTGCCTTTTTGAGGATCTAACCTCCTGTGAGAAGAACACTAATCCTAGGCCTCGACCACTCGACTTGTGTCGCCTTTGCATAAATTCATATGCACCGTGGGAGCGGATCATTGGCTTTAAGCTCGCGGCAGAAAACATGTGTCGTGTCAGTGTCCCCGGTCTGCCATGCTGCGCCACGTAAGCTTGCTGTGTTACATGTACGTAGGCGGTAAACGCACCCGGATCTTTGTCAAGCCTGCGAAGAAGAACGGTCGGTGAGAAGTGGTTTAATATTCTCTTCTTGCAACAGCTGCTTTAAACATCTGGCACTACAGGACACTAGGACTCCACCCCTGTGATATCAACACACTCATGGCGTCAAATAAGCGTATGCAAAAAGCCCGCGAGATCTCCGATGTGGATAGACTTGCGTATATATTTCATTTGTAATCCCATGGGTCATCGCCCCAGTCATCTCCAGAGTAGTCGACCGCAGGCTTCTTCATCCACTTGTCTTGCGGTCCAGGGCCTCCGTTGACGGGGGCGGCACAAGTAGCCGTCTTTGAATTGGGCTTTGAAAAGAGCGGCGCTACAAAAAGTTCGCCCTCCGCGGGAGCTCCAGTATCGTTATGTCTGTGCATCGTGGATGGCAGTTGAGAGGTCTGCATTGTGGTGGCAGCTTGGCTTGCAGAGTCTTGCTTCCGTTTGGGATGAACGACAGCTTGTTTTCCAATAGTCACCAGTTGTGCTTTCAGGACTGGCTGCACCTGTACCTCGGAGACATCCATGGTAGAAACTGATGCAGCATCTGATAAGTTGTCACCGGTCTGGTCTTTGGGCGGTCCTGAGGGCAGGGCCGATCCGACAGGCGTCACACTTATTTGTCGTTCATCCACCTTGCTTGGTTGTTGGTCCACAAATTCTGAGCCACGCTGCGATGTTGCAGCCAAGTTCGGCTTCTTTTGGAAAGAAAGATCTTGACTGTAAAAGAATTGATGAAGATTATCGGGGCCTTGGCTTTGAGACACGGTCTGGCGGACTATTTTTGTCGGCAGAATAGGCAGAACGGGAGCAACCAGGTCAAACGTGGACCTTTCTAGACTGACGGCCTTAATTGATGCGGCTGGGTTGTCCACTACTTGGTTGTGAAGATGGGTGTCAGCCCGGTCGTGGAGGTTGTGCATGTTCATTTGGGGACCAACTTGTGGTGGGTGTTGTAGTCTTTGGAACTGCTGCTGCTGCGGGGGTGGTGGTGGCTGATTTTGGGCAACCGATGCCCTATTGCTCTTCACGAACTTGGAAATCCAACCTCCATAATCTTTTTCCCTTGTCGGGGTTTGCATCACCGGCGGTGTCGATCCCGGGCGCATGGCATTTTGCAATGGTAAGGCGCCCATGTTGATGGGTGAGAAAGGTTGAAAAGGATTGCCTGCCACTGGCGAGTAGTCTGAACGAGACGGCAGACTGACAGGATCCGTCGATTGGAGGGGTTGCGATACGGGCTTCTGTACCTTTGCCTGTATCTGGGTTACTTGGTTCATCAGCCTTTCCGCGTTATAGCCTCGGGGCGACTCGGCAGATGAAGGATAAGCAGACGCGGATGACAGATTCAGACTAGAACCTTGCGAATAGCGGCGGTCGCCTTGATAATTCTGACTGATGTGGGCAGCTGGAGCTCTGCCCGTGGGATTGTCGTTTTCTAGGTGCTCTTGAATAGAATGCAGAACATGTCCCGGAGACCTGATAGGTGTCGAGGGGCTCGTTGGACCATACATATGCTGCGAGGGTGGTACCACCTTGGGGCGCAATGGCCGTTCTGATAGGGGTTGAGTAGCTCGATGGCCCTTTTCAACTGGGTACGGCGGTTGAGAACCGAGCGAAGGCAAGGGGACCGAATTCTGATTTTCGCTCGGGTATGGTGGCTGTGAAGTAGGCGATGATTCAGGCCTTGACATATTCTGAGCAACCTTTGTGGTTTCGTCACCTGGATCATCAGACCATTGGACTTGAGCAAACGGAGTATGGGATTGGCGATGGCTTTGGCCAGAGGCCCGATACGGTCCAGGTGCCGCTGCTTGATGATGAGGTTGGGCGCCAAGACTGGCCAAATCATCGGGAGGCAATGAGTGACGGCGACTTGATGCTGGCGAACTCGAGCCGCCTGACGTTTGTTGGCCAGGTACTCGTTGGATATTGCTAGGCGAGTTGGACGTGGGAATCTTCTGGGGTACCATGGGAGGACGTTGACTTGTTTGTTTAGTAGCTTCTCTTGGTACGATTGTGGGTGGGCCAGAAAAAGACGCGGGCCTCGAGTCTGCAGGTCCTATGGGAACATTCTGACCGGCAGGACCTGTCGTAGTTCTTGACGAGGAGTCGGAATGAGTCCCAAGAAGAAAGCCAGACGATAAGCGTCTACCATCACTCTCTAGGGGCGAGGGTGTTTGCAAAGGCGCGGAGGATTGGCCACCCGTCGGTGGGCCAAGGGACGAGACTTCACTGGAAGCATACGATACTTGGCGTGCTAATTCAGGGTTTGACGGCGGCGAAGCAGGATCCAAGGACTGCGCTCCCCGTGTTACATTATCGGGTGCAGAGTCCAAGTATGCCCGATTTTGGCTTGACCAACCTTGCTGTTGGCGAACGTCGCTCTGAGCTCTGGGACGCTGCAAGAAGTCAGGCAATGCCGGTGCGGATTTGTTGGACAACCTATGATGGGGCAATGCAGGTCGTTGCTGGTCTGTTGACGACTGTGGAGGCGCTGTTTCGACTCTGTGTGCCTGGGGGCGAAGCGCAAGAGGTACCTCTGGACCACGGATTCTGGGAAGGGATTGGGACTGAGATTGAGGCAAAGCTGGTCGTTGGGTTGCCTGAAAGAAGCGGGGTTCTTGAGGATCCATACCTCCCGGTTGAAAGGCAGTATACTGCAACGCTTTCTCTACGATTCGGTCGGTAGGGGTCTTGGAAGTAGGGTGCGACGAAGGAGAGGTACCCGAGATGGGCTGTCTTGGATTACTCGATTGCTGAGTAGCAGAAGGGGGAAACAGTGGCAGAGACTGCCGAGGTTGGCCTTGTGGCTGCCCCCTTGCTGGCTTCAGTACCGACGGAACATGCTGTAAACAAACAGGTGAACCTCCGTCTAGGGATTGACCAACACCTGTACCAGCAGTTGGTCTTTGAGTGCTACCCGGGAGCATCGACAGTGATGTAAGGCCAAGGTCCTGAGGTGTTGAGGACTGATTGGGCTGAAATGGGACTTTGGGTGGCACTTGCGGAGGCTGCAGAACGGACGGTGTGCTTTCTTGGTCGAGCCTGGGGCGCGGGCCCATCATCAACGACATTTCTCGCGACATAGAGTTGCTATGGTCGCGGGGCTTGAAGTTGGGTTCCCTACTTGGCTGAGCCCGAGTCACGCTGCTTGTCACACCAGGAACATAAGGCCGATATGGGTTTTGTCGGGCTACTGAATTTGAGGGTTTCTGCTTGATAGCGGATGCTGTGTTGTCGACATCTGCCGGAGGGTTTTGGGTCTCTTGCGAAGCTGTTCGGGAGAGGAAGCTCGCAGGCCTGCGCCCGGCTTGCACAGTCTCGGGATGAACCCCTGGAGAGGCATGTGATGCGCGGTGTTGTGAAGAGGTCCGAGGTCTCGATCCTGTCCCGAATGTTGCTCCGTATAAGGCTTTGTCACTCATGTTTGTTTGATGAAGGAGATCGTGGGTTGATTGGGCTGGCGGCCTAGATTTTGATGGACTTGTGCGTTCAGGCAGTTCGGCAATGCCAGCAGGAATTCGCGTCTCTATAGGAGCCAGTACGGTATTATCGGCTATTTCTACGGGGTCTGGATGGGTCTCGATGTGAGCCGGGGCGGTATGCTCAGTTGCCATCTCGGCCATATGCCCTACAGGGTCCCATGGCGGCGCCTGGAAGGCAGAAGAGGGCTCCAGGCGAGGCTTTTCAATGGAGTCGAGAAGAGGAACATCGGGAGAAGCTGCTGCAGCGTTGGTGGGGCCCGGGATGTCTTTAGTATTGAGGGTGAGCGGTAGTTCCTGCACGACGTTTGCTGCTTGAGCCGGCACACTTTTGACTGCGGAAGGGGTGTTGGCCTCGCTCTGAAGAGGCGACACACCCGACGTTTCTCCAACGGCGTCGAGAAGTGCTTTATTCTTGCTGTTGCTTCCGCCTTTGTCATCGTCAGCGGCCTTCTTGGGAGAAGGAACGCCCCGGTCGTCCTCGTCAGCGTCGGGACTGATATCGGTATAAGCACCAGGGCCCAGATACATGAAGTTCTCTGGTTGGAGAAAGAAGGCGCCATCGTCGTCGTCGTCGTTGGCTTGGGGCCCCCCAAAGCCACTGCGATCCATGGCGAAGTCGGACAGAGGCCCGCCGGTGGCGCGCATCTTGGACTTGGGGTCGGCATCGATGGTGGTGCGTCGCTTGAGCTGTTGCTGGCTTTCCAGCTTCTCTTCGGGGGCGAGCTCAGGTGCCGGGGCGAAGTTGTCAATGAAGTCGGGGAATTCGTCGCCTTCCTTGGGGAAATGGAACTGGACGTGGCCGTTGGGCTTGTAGCGGTAAAACCAGCGGGCACCATCGTAGTCCCACTCCCAGCCGGGAGGGAGGCCCGGCATGGTGATGGTTCGGGGGTGCTCGAAGCCTCGGGAGTTGCTTTGCGAGTCGGCAGGATGCTGGAGGCCCGAGTTGCGACCTCGGCTGGAGGGCAGATAGATGAGGCCCTCAGCTTCGGTTGAGAATGACTGTTATACCGAGCTTCGAATGAGGCGGTTGTCGTGTTACAATGGTTAGGGCACGGGATGAGAGGAAGACTGGCGCTTCATGGCGCAGCTGTTCGGACAAGTTGGTGAGGTGTCATTGTCATGTCGAGATTGTTGCGCACAGCACCAGCAGCACCGGCAACAACAGGAGCGGACAGCAGCGGCCATGTCGCGAAGGAGAGGAGAAGGGAAGGGGAAATGGAGGGAAATGTGGCGCAGGGCGTTTTCTTCTGCGACATGGCTCTAGCTACCTGGGGAGGTAGGTAGGTAGCAGCGTAGGGCGGGCGGGTGGTCGGTGTTTGAGATGATGGTGAGGGCGGAAACGGACAAGTTGGGCCAGGTTGGAGGACTGGCTAGACTGGATCGAGAGAAGGGGTGCGGCTGAGTTGCATGAGGGAGGGAGGGAGGGAGGGAGCGAGCGGTGGTGGTTTGTTTGTTGGTGAGATTTGTGAGGACGGGCGGTCGGCCGGTGGATGAATAAGACGGACGGACGAACCAGCTGATGACGACTGGACAAGGGCTCTGTCCCAGAAGCGGGCTGGGCTTATTTTTAGGGGTCTCGGGCGACGTCTGTGCGGTGATGATAGCCGATTCGATTCCCGGTCAGCGAGGGTCAGGTCAGACAGACAGACAGACAGACAGACAGACAGACGGACAGACAGACGGTTGTTGTTATTGGAGGAGAGGCTGGCTGTTCGTTGGTTGGTTGGTTGGTTGGGGTGGCCCTGCATCTTGGGTTTTCGACAACTTCGACTTCCTTGAATGAGATGCCTTCGGACGAAGCCGGCGAGAGGGGGTTGGCTCATATTGATTTTCATCATGTCTTTTCCTCCATTCTCCGTCTCTCTTATACCAAGAACTTTCTCTGAGTGAACTGTGCTATTTGATGAATCCACCGGATGTTCAGCCATGTCTGTGTTGACGTCAAATGAAACTCACAGCCCTATTGCACCAAGACTGGCCAATCCCTGTAAGAGGCGAGCATATTATACAGATATATACTTAATGCTTGGTTTAGCATCAGCCAATTCCGCGTTTTTCCAGACGAGGGTCTCCTGGCTTCCTCCACGTGTCGTGGAATCAATGCATGTAAAACATTGAGCCACCATGCTGGTCTCACCAATGACAGCTTGCCTGTCTCCAGACATAGTCATCTTTCGGGGGGACCTGGTGAAGCAAATATGCCAAGACCATGCCTTCTTTCGGCTGTCATGGCCTACCTACCTAGATACCAAGGTAAGTAGCCGCACTGCTCGGGTCCGCATGTCCGGCGCGATGGCGTAGAACGGAAGGATGGCATGTTCGTGTCTTGTCCTCGCCTTCTTACATCATCACGCACATCGAGACCTTCGCGGCGGATGCGACGTGACACACTCCATCGTGCTCCGATACCTCCAAGAGCCTATGGCAGAAGGACATCACGATAGCATCCACCTTCCCGGATACGCCGGCTCCATGGAGTAGTTAGTACCTTCCTCCAACCGTTGGTCTCTGGGCTTTCAGGCAACAATTTCACACTTCCATCCTTCCTTCCCTGGCTGTAAAACCTTTCGTCTGAAGCAATTCCGTCCTACCTCTATTCCCATTCCACCTCTATTCCCATTCCACCTCTATTCCCATTCCACCTCCTTCACCTCCTCTCGGCCACACCTCTCTCCATCACCACACTTTTTGGAACTCTTCTCATTACCTGAACTCTACCAAGAAACCCTCACTACCTGTCCTTTTTTTTTGGGGGGGGGGGGGTGTTGTTTTACTTGGTGGTCATGGGGGGGGTTCATCTTCCTTCATCGTGCCTCGTTTCCTAACGCCTCCTGCCGCTTGATATCCCCTCAAGATGACCATCTCTCGTACCCTCAAGGCCTTGACGGCCATGTCTTCCTTGACCCTGCAACGACATGCCCCCGTCAACACTAACCAGAATCTGGTTTTGGCTGACTGCGGCATTGGCTACAACCCTGAGAATACCACTTGGTCCACCTCACGCCAAATGAACTGGTACAACGGCCCCGTCTGGTCTACCCCCGCTGAGACTAGCCCTGCCAACCCCGACCTGCTCGTACAAATGCCCTACGATGACGGCAAATACCCCTGGAACTTTCAAGGTGCTTCCGCTACTTTCCCCAACGGCGAGACCTGGTCCGTCTGGATCGAAGACGGTACCCCCGAGACCCTGCGTGCCGGCAAGGCCATGAGTACCAAGGACGGCGGCACCACTCTTTGGTGCTACACCTACCGCGGCCGTCCTCTTGGCCTCTCTGGCAACTCGACCTGCACATCGGCCTTTGTCTGCAACCATCTCGACGGCCCTACCCCATGGGCCCGGAAATCACCCGGATTTGTTCCCTATAACAATGGTACCTTCACCGACACCCCCTACAACTCTTCCACCCCCAACAACTCTTCCGCCGCCAACGATACCTTGACTGTTAAGGTCGAGCTCAGCCCGCGTCCTGCCCTTTGGTATGGCACCATCAACCAGTTCCTAAGTAGCATCATCTTTACCACCGGTGGCATCTGCAGCCCCAATCCTTTCTCGAACCGCTGGAACACTGCCGTCACGGCCCATTGCCAGGGAACCAATGGCACCCCTCTTAACTTTCTTCCCATCTTCTTCAACGTGCTCAAGAACCTCGGATCACTCACCAACCCTGACGGTTATTTCATCCACACTCACGGGCCTTTCGCCAACGACACATCGGACGGCACCTCGGCCGACACCTCGGACGACACCCTCACGCTTCCCGCCACTTTCAACCTTACTGCTTACGATATGGCGACGGGCAATCTCAAGGGCTTCATAGGCTACGAGATCATGTGGCCGGAACAAAACATGGGCATCCATTGCTACGAATGTAACACGACCGATTTCGACCTCAACTACACCACAGCCGTCGCCTCTGCATTCGACGTGCTGTATCCCACTTACTCTCAGATCGTCATTGAGAGCAAGTGCACTTATAATACCCTTTGTTGGTAATGACTGGAAGGCAGGGGACTCAAATACTATCCCCAGGAGCTCACGAGCGGTTGTGTGGGTGGTATGCTGGGAGTAGTAACAATGTACCTCATATCATTTGATGATGGGTGGCACAATATTGCCGGTAGAGCAATGTGCACATGAGACGAGCAACGATTATCCTGAGAAAGGAGTTCTTTAGTGGAGGGGGCGCAATGACGCAGTCTAAAGCCCCATTGGCCATTATACACTACCTAGTTATAGTATGGATACCATGGGCCTACCTAGTATATTGTTCGAATCACGCAGTCTGTTCATGTTGACGAGAAGCCCAACCTTCCCCCGAGTGCGTCTCTACGGCCTGTTGAACCCTGCCTCAACGGCCATAATGCTGTTTTGGTACATGTGTTTTTTTCAGTTTGCCTTTGCGGAGACACTGGCAAAGAGCGCAATTCGAACAAGAAACATCAAATGTATAAAAGGTTGAAATATGAATCGAGATCTCTATTGGGTATTTTACCCCGATTGCAATCTATCAAAAGGTTCCTTTTCAAAACCCTCAAATGGTTTGAAAACGCACGCTGGGGAAAAAGAAAGTCTGTGCCGATTTCTTTTTGTTCCTCGTCAAAACACCGTCTACACCGGCGAGATCCGGGCCAGGGGAGTGCGGGACCTCCCGTCATCCCTCGCTCGTTGATCATGAACAACCTATATTCGCTCCCCCCCCCCTATCCCTCTCTGGACTTTCCTTTTTCTTTTGCCGCCCTCGAGAATTCAATTAGAAATACCACATTATAAAAGGAGTGTATGTGTGTCGAGCCTGGGTTGCATCCTGGGGCAAATGGATTCCCTTCTGTCAGAAACAAGGTAGTTGGGAAAACGAGACATCTGTCTAGACAATGTCGCTGTTCTTCGTTCTACTGGAGCTCCGTGGGCGGCCGAAAAACCTGCGGCGCTGCGAGCCAGACTCGTGGGATTGTCTCGACGGAGCTATGGCAGAAGTGGAGCTGTCAGGACGCTCAAGATCGGACCGCTCGCGGATGCTTTGGAGCCGCCCGACATGAGGCTGGTTAACTTCTCTGCGAGCTTCAAAGACGTCCTGGAAATCGCTCCAGTTGTCATCAATGAACGGTACCACGCCGGTGCGCGAGTCGGCACGAGCACGGGTCGCAACGGCGGAGATACCGACGTTGGATTGTGTGTTGGAGTGGTTCGAGTGGGTATCGACTGGCGTGGCAGGGTCGTTTCCACTGGGACCGGAGCCAGACTTGGATGAGTCGTACGATGGAGGAGCACCGCCAGCCCAGTAGAAGGGGGTGTTGCGGGAACCACCGGGCTGCACCTGCCAAGGGCCCTGGAGACCAATACTGCGAACCTCGGCCATGAGCTGTGCGGCGAACTTATTGTGTCTCTGGAGACGGAGAAGTTCGTTCTGGAAATTGGATTTATGGAAGAAGATCAAGTTCATCGTGAAAGACTGGACCTCGTTGAGGGTCCTGACCTCGGTGATGATGCGCGGTTGATAGTCTCGCTTGTTCTCGAGACAGAAGTTGAGCATACGAGACTTGAGCTCCTCAATGAGCTCAGGGTCGGTGCCAAAACCAAGCTTGAGCTCGATGGGATCAGCAAGTCCGGCAGAGCGACGCTGGTTCAGAATGAACAGAGTGTTGAGGACACTGTTGGGTGCCTGGACGATGTGGCCTTCCATCTTCTTGAACTCGGTGTACAGCAGGGAGATCTCGGTTACGTAGTAGTCATCGCCGGTTCCCAAGGTACCGGTGTTGCCGTAGACAGTAACTCGGTCACCGACATCGAAGGGGTGCTTGACGAAGACGAAAATGATGGACTGCAGGAATTCTTGAGCCGTGGCTTGGAGCATCCAAGCGAGACCGAGGAAACTAGAACCGGCCGAGGCCAGACCGGCGGCAGCGGAGCCCGAGAGAATGGAGATGAAGACAATGACGGCAATGATGACAATGATGAAGAGGAAGACCTTGTCAAGCTTCTTGATGACGGAATCAAGATCCTTCAAAGAGGCAGCAATTGCCTTGCGTTCCAGGTGAATCTCGTTGCAGGTCAACTCCATCTCCTCCATCGAAATGTCGCCGTTGAGGTCCTTGTCAAAAATGCTGAAGGCGTGCTCTGCTTCCTCTGCGGTCTGGAAGGCAACCTGCATATCTTCGAGGAAGATGGTGTCCTGGCCGTCCTTGACCAAACTGCGGAAAATGAGGCGGGCCAGGGCATGGGCTGATCCAGTGTTGCGCAGCATCTCGTAGGTGATCTTGCGGGCATGGTTGAAGGCGACCTTGCGTCCTATGAAGTCGTTTCCAACGCGGGCCGCCACGCCGCCGGCCTTGTTGAAGGCCGATCGGACATTCTTGCCCACCACCCCCATTGGAGTGCGAGCGCCCGACCTATTGGCATTCTCCGTCGTGAGCCAGATGGAGTCCTCGCGGTGGATGCGCGTCTTGGAATGTTCGTACAGATGGACGAGGTGGTCGATGTCGCTCTTGTTGGTCTCGATGCGCTGGGCGTAGGTGCGCTGGTGAAACGAGGTTGCAATCCACTGAATGCAGATCTTTTCAACCCAGTTCAGGGCAGCCAAGACAAAGAATGCAATGATGACCTTCTGGACAACGTTGATCCATTGGACAGGGGGCAGCTCGTCCTTGTCCTCGTTGAAGTTATCTGGCAAAACGCGGTGACCGTTGAGAATGGGTGAATACGAGGCGAGTATGCCGAGCATCCACATGAAGAGGGCGGTATGCAGCTCCAGACCCTGGCCAATGTCCTTCCACTTCTTGTGGTTGCTGGAGCCCATGACTATGGCGATGCCGCCGAAGATGAGGGGCATGAAGCTCGTAATCATGCGCGAAGCCCACAGCGAGCACCAGACGACCTCAAGCCAGATACCGAACCAGGTGAGATAGACGCCATTGGGGCTGCCGACAGATGCGTTCTCGGGAACGACGGCGAAATGACCGAGGAGAACGGGAATGAGGAGAAGGGCGCCCCCGGGTATCATATACACGGCGTAGCGGATAAAGCGAGGGAACTTCCTCAACCACTTCCAGATGGCGTAGGCGAAGGCGCCGGCCTTTTTCTCCGGGGGAGGCTTTGCGGCATCGGCGGCGGTGGGGTTGGTAGCGAAGACGTCCTCGGGCTCACGTTCACGGGTCCTACCCTGGCGAGAGCGCTGCTGGGACAACTCATGTTCCTGGTTGGAAATGAGACGCTCGGCGCGCAAGACTTCGAGATCGTCGTTGAGACGCGATGCCTGCTCCCGACTATCTTGTGGTGACATGGGTCGGTGTGCGTCGTCGGGGGGGGACAGAAGGTTCTCAGTGTCGATGCGGGCCATCTTCTCTTGCTGGGGTGGCACAGAACTGGGATCTGTAGCTGTCTGGAGGCTGTCGTCTGTGTGGAACGAGCGTTTTTCATTTTCGTCCGAGTTGGAGCGGACACGTTTTGTTGGAGTCGTCATACCGGGCAGGATAAAGGGGCCGCGAAGGACCAGCAGACGAGGTGTGAAGACTTATGGGTGTAAGTGAGTATGGACAGGAATAACGAATAGATGCGTCAACAGGGGTAAGGGTTGGATTGAGTTGTCCTCCTTGATACTGGCAGTCGGTAAAGACGACAATAGCATCAATGGATCCTGAGTCGAATACCGTGATGGCGCAAAGAGACGACAACACCCGTCGGTTGTTGAATGCGCTCGGCCGCGGTCGGGTTGGTTTGACGCGGCTCGGTGTATTTCTCGGTGGGGGCGCAGACGTGATGACGAGAGCGGTCCAAGGCAAGGAGCTAATGGATATATGCCGGGATCTAGTCGTCGCCGCCGTCGCGATCTGGCTGAATTACACCGCCACGACCTGTGTATATCGGAGGACTGGTAATGGGATCACAATCTCTTTCAGCTAAGAAGAGACGGAGTGCCGGTCGGTGATGATACTGCTTGGTGTTGGTTGCTTGCTTCCCTTTTTGAAAATTCTTCTTTTCCCCGTGGGTGAAGAGTGCAGGTAGGTAGGGGCAGGAGCATAAGCAGCTGGGGAAAGAAGGAGAAAAGGCTGGGGAAGGAACCTCTTTTGCAGGGCGAGGAGAGGAAGGTGTGGATAAAATATCTCTTGGATGATGCAGGAGCAAAGCAAATATCCGTACACACACAAGCAAGGGACCGAGACCGAACAGGTAATGAGTAGGTACTTGGTGCAGGTAGTGTACGAACGGAGAGAGCAAAAAGAAGCTCCGATGCGTAGGTACACAAGTACTTCATTCGTACACACCCGTACACACGGGATGTGTGAGTCTCCCTGCCCCTTGGCTTTGCCGGTCATTTAGAAAACAGGGACTCCATGAGTAAAAAACTGGGCCATGATCTCTGGGCACTGGCAGGGGGGGGGGGGGGCGGTCGCGGCTGTTTGAGCGCAGGAAATGTCAACCATGAATCGACGACGGGCGACATGTGCTCCAGAATTCCATTCGAGTGCTTCTCGCCCACTCATCTCCCATCCACTCGCATCATGGCCGCACCCAATAGCTGTGATGCGGCGCCACATCGGTGCCCAGAGATAAAACTGGGGAGACGAAGTGCTGATCGCGAGCCTGAAGTGAATGAAGCCCTTGGACGGCCAGCCCACACTGGGGACCAACTGGCCCTCGGGCGTCCTTGCTCTCGTCATTGGCATTTCGGAAAGAATTGCGTATCCACGTTTATTTTTACTCTGCCACTGCACACCAGCTACACCACGATCTTGGTAGACTTGATGGAGTCGCCAAGTGGCTTTGTGAATTCCATCAGGTTGGTTTTTAGTGTAGGGGCAAAGGCTATGCATGCCATGCCATGCCATACCTACGAAGTACATACCACAGCCATGGCGAACCGGGTCCGTGTTGCATTCATCATTCAATTGACAGGAAATCAGAGCTGGGATGTTGCTTCCCAGAGATCGAACCGCCCGCCGCCCCCTTCCTTAATTCATCCCATTTTTAACACCGCACATGGGGGGGCTGCCTCGCCTCTTCGCTGCAACATCGCAATTAACCCATGGCTCCATCTCCCCGTACCAGCTCGCTGTTGACCGAGAATACGTGCTGGAAAGTGCAGCATGGCATATGTAGAGAGAGCACCGCCCTGCCCTGCTGTCTGTCCACCATGATGGCTTGTCCGCAATACGAGGGGAACAGTACCAGCGCTGTTGCATCGCATCGCATCGCGTTTGCATCGCATCGCGGACCCATCGTTGCTGGCTCGCTAACCGCACGGGAGCTCTAGGCTGATTTGCGGCTAGCGCCTTGAAGCATCCACCCGGTACGGATACACTCAGACTCCCATCGTCGTCATGTTTTGCATCGGACTTTATCGTCGCCGCACATGCGCAACGGGACGACGACTAGATGCAAACGAGAGTCTCTCCACAGCTGGGTCCAAAACAGAGTTTAGGTGCGTTATCAAGGCGGTCCCTCTTACGGCGCGATAACCTACCACTTATTATAGGTGGCCGACCGGCTATGAATCCCAGAAATTAGCCGCGCACGATAGGACGGACCGACCCCCACCTGTTATCGCGATCCTTTCCCAGGCCTTTTGCACGGCCGTTCGCACGTCCCGAAGCGTGGCGCTTCCTCTGAGACACTGAGGCTCTCTGCTGCGTTGCACCAAACTGTCTCTCCCGCTCCGCAAACTCAAGACACTGGCTGATCATCCACCCATCCGCCGCATACGATCCGAATCGTCGTGTCGAGCAGGGGGGCGGCATGATGAAGGGCTGAAGGGGCTAAACCAACAACCAAAGCGCACATGGCCGCCACCTCTCGAGCTCTGGAAAGCGATAAATGCACCATTTGCTCGCAAGCCACGGTCGACAAAAGATTGCGGTCAAGCCGGTGTGCATGCATACCTACCTACCTACCTACCTGGGTACTGAATAACCAGTACATACTACTCAAAGTCGGCGTTAGAACGGGCCGAAGAGAACCAGACGCCAGCGGTCGCCAGCAGCAGCCAGTGACGACAAGCGTGCTCTCTCTCCCCGAGTCTGGGTTTCAACTTTCCTATGGAGATACGGACATACGTAGCGGCAAGCTGGTGGGACGGCGAACAACAGAAACCCGAAGCGCGGAAAGACAACTGTCATCGAGCACTAAAATGGCTCAAACTGGCCCTGATACGAGCGCCCGCTGCAAATCTATTCCACGAGTAGAAGGCATCGCAGAAGCGGTGTGTCTTGGCAGCGGTGGGTGCCGCCGTGGCACCGTGAATCTCCACGGCCTGTCACTTGTGTTGCCTACCGTGCCAGGCACACACCACTCGATACCTACCTACGATTACTACGAATATGGTATCCTCCGACGGATGACGCAAACTTGCACCTCGACGAGACACAGGTCCGGCAAACCGTGTTCTTTTCCCTCTTCGATTACACTACTGCGTGGATGGACCGTCGTCTTCAAGCCTTTCTCCTTCCTCGAGTTCAGTTTTGCGCCTCTCCAAGACGCCCGCCCCTTCCTTTCTCGGATTTCAACTCGTCGGCCGGCTACGAAGTACCTACCTAGTGCGACAACTGGAGACCCCCACTCTTCGGCCCTGGCGGCTGACGTCACGCCGCATTCCCCCCTGTTCCGCTTTCTTTCGACGGGAGGACCGGTCCCTCGCCCGTTTTCCCTTCCCCCTGCCAAGATACTGTAGGTACATAGTACATACCCAGCACTGAGCCCCTAATCCTCAGCTCGGCCCCCCCTGGAAAGTTCTAGCAAGCATCTGGAAGATTGGGAAATGGAAAGGAGAGAGAGGAAGAAGGTAGGAAAACACATATCCCCAGATCGACTGGGTCTGGACCTTTGGACTCGGCAAGGTCCGCGAGCCAGGTTTCGTTCGGTCCAGCCAGTCATGTCCATCCTGAGCACCACTGGATACCGACTTGCTCGCAGACTTTGGGGCGGTATCGAGACGAGGGCAAGCTCACCGGCCGCGCGTGCCAGTCAGATTCGCTACACGCCGCCTGTACGAATATTCTGTCCGCACCCTTCAAACGTTTCATCAAGAGCCATTTTCCCAAACAACACATCCATCCCACCACACCACCTCGCGGTGCGAGACATGCTTTTTACATCACACCCACCACCCTGCATGCTTAACAAGCCCGCCGTCTATCCTGAACACCTGTCTCCTTGCACGCCTCTAGTTGTCTCGGTGCGGGAAAGGGGTATTTCTAAGCGGCTTACCGCCTTGGGTCTCCCGCTGCCGCCCATAGGATGTTTGCCACCACTGTCGTCGTCCATGCTATGTATCGACAACGCCGCTGGATGCAGGTACCGTACCTACACGTTTTTGCTTGCGGCTTGGTTGCATCCGTGAAGAAGTTGTCTCTCTTGCTACCAGATTCCCAAAATAGCTACTTGCTTGAATCGCTGTTGCTAGTTTTGTTGGCAGCCAGTCACGACAACAATGGCAAAATCTTGGTCTATCCACTGTCCAAGTCGCGGTTCATCGTAACGCGGGTGTGGCAATGCTATCTCCGAGGCGCGCATCATCTGCACCCAAGACACTGACAATCCCTACGTCAATGGATTCCAGACCGCTCAGTGCCGTTCGCTATCCCATCACCGAGGCCGCAACGCCAAACGCATACATACGTCACGGCACCAGCAACACAGACATTACCATCCCTGGTCGCTCACGCTTTGCAGTGGTTATCGGTCAAGCTTTCCAGCCCCAAAAAATTTCATCTGCGCGCATCTCCCAACAAGCCATCCTGCGCCCACGAATGTCTGTCCGGTAAAAGTGGTGATCGACGCCGATCCAAGGAAACAAAGTAAGGGTTTGACACCAAGCCCCCTAGCCTTCGCGGCCGTCAAGGCAAGTCAAGGGAAACCACGCATACCTCACGCCACATTTGCCTCGGCTTTTCTCTCTCTCTCCCAGTTACCAATGCTCTGAAATTCAACACCATTACAACACCTCTCCAATCGTATCGCACAACAATCAGGTAGGTTGGAATTGGGAGCGCCAGCGCCCTGGCACTTTAAGGAGGCACTGGATAATCAAGCCATAGACGAATGGGGAAACAGGCCATTCGGAGCCCGTGGCCAACGTTTCGAACGCCCCTACACCAGTTAGTGCCGGCCGCCAGACTACCTACCCTTCCCGGCCATGACCTGACGGCGCGCCCGGACCTTGCCATGCTCGCTCCTCTCTGAGCCTCACAGGCCCCGGGGAATAGCCAGCAGCCACCCGCTCAGCGTGCACAATCGCACGGGAGCGGGAACACGAGGAGTACATAGTAAGCATCGGCTGCGACGCGACGCTTCCTTCACATGCAAGGCTCCTAGTGGGTAGCCGCCTAATTAATCCCCCCTACCTCTAACCACCACCACCACTATGCCTTTCATGCCAGTGCGCGCGATAACGGGAATGAACAGGGGTATTGGTACCGGCGCGACCCAATGAAGAGAGTTTCCTTATCTCTTTTCCCACCAAGGGGGTGCGCTGCTGCTGCGAACAATCATGCCACCGCCGCCGCCTCGGATCCATGCTTTTTCATCCTTCACTATAGTGCTGCTCCTTCAAGCACTATGCTCGGGAGAAATCCAAGTCGATGGCATGCTGTGACACCGCCCGCCCCCTCACCTCCTGCAGTGAGATATGCAGAGCGTCGAATATTTTTTACGGGATGAGAAGATCATGACTCGGAAAGAAACACCGGTTGTCCCCAAGATACCCGAGGGAAGAATAAGAGCAAAAACAAGGGAGGACATTTTTATTTTATTTTTATTCTTATTTGATTATGTACGAAGAAGAGCCCCCCCCCCAGACTTTTGATACTAATCCCTAAAGTTTCCGGGTAACGTCCATGTCGTCCAAAAAGTGGGAGCGACCAAAATTTTCAGAGGGCGTTGGCGTTCCGTAACGGTGTACGGATACCTGCCTACGGGGACCTACGGCCCCAAAAGTAAAAGATCCGCGGGGAGAGGTGAAGAGCCTCCCCCCCCCTGAAAAGAAAAAAGAACCTCGCAAGCCCGCACGACGTCGCAGGCTAACGAGGCTGAGCTCCCTTCCCCTTACCTTTTTTCCCTTACATAGTACTTCCCCGGTTGGGTCTTTAGAGGGCCGCGCCGCCATCGTTGACTTTTTGGGGGTGTTTCTGTTAAGAGAGCGGTAGCGATGGGAGATTTGCGTGGAACCCTCCCATGGAAGCTGTGGGCTCGCTCCACAGAGCCCACACCGACGAAGGCCGCCCCCCCCCCCCTCCCGGGGTCAACGATGCAGTCGGTTCTGGATCACTTAAACGAAATCACCTGGAGCCATATCTTTTTTTGGTGAACTTATACTTTTCTTCCGTCCTTGTCTGCCAAGCGTCTATCCTCTACGATGTAAATGAAGCTCGGATGGCTGTCTGGTTTCTCAATCATCAAACCCCGGCCGCCATCTGCGCAGCTTGCTTTCTCAAACCCTGGCACGCGCACCATGTCCGCTGTCCGGGTTTGTATCAATCGCTCAAGTGTTTGCCGCTTCGTGATGTGTGCAATTTGACATGAGAACGTTGAATGCACCATGCCAGACTCGAAACATCCTGCACTTGCGGAACAGTGGCGCCTTCTAAGCCCAGTTGATGCTCCAGTCCTCTCCGATGCGAGCACCGACTCTGCCCACGACAGCGTACGCAGCACGCCCCTTGTCCGCCGCGTGGTACTGCACGGGAACAGTCCACGTCTTGCCCTCGGACTCGATAGTGACCTCCGTCTTGCTGAGAGCGCCCGGCGCACCAACAATGACGATCTTGTCGACGTAGACCTCCCTCATGGCCTTGAGCCAGGGACCAGCCTTGACGGACTTGACATCGCGGCCCTCGGCGTCCGAGGAACTGAGGGTGCTGCCCGCAAGGCTGAACTTGCGGTAGATGTACTGGCCCTTCTCGTGGTCGAACGAGTCGCCGTCATCGACGTACAGCTCGCCCTCGGCTTGGCCATCCTTGCCGATGCTGACGACCAGCGTGTAGTCGTCGAAGCGCATGAGCTTGGTCGAACGACGGGGGCGGTCACGGCGCGGGAAGATATGACCGCCACGCATGAGCAACGCGACCTGGTCGATGGCAACAGGCTTGGTGATGTACTGGCCCTTCTTGGTAGGAAGCTTCTCGTAGGTGAAGTAGTCGTAGTAGACCTCGTCATCGGGAATGAAGATGTCGACAGACTCCTTGTCTTTCTCAACAACGGGCTTGTGAAGCAGACCGGTCGAGCCAACAAACAGCTGATCGTCGACGGCAAACCCAGACTCCTCGCTGGGGTGGGTCCAGAACATCGGGCGCACGATCGGGCTGCCGTCTCTGTGCGCCTGGAAGAAGGCGGTGTACCACGTGGGCATCAGACTGTATCGGAGACGGAGGGCTGCCGTGAGGATGCTTCTGAACGGCTCATCAAGCATGTAGGGTTCGCGACGACGGGCGTCGATGTGAGCGTGGCCACGGAAGAAGGGGTAAAAAGCACCGCCCTGGTACCATCGGGCCATGAGATCCGGCTCGGGGTTGCCGAAAAAGCCGCCAACGTCGGCGCCAGCGAAAGGGAAGCCGGAGATGCCCTGGTTGAGAATCATGGGAAGGGCAGCGCCCAGGTGCTCCCAAGACGCCTGGTTATCCCCGGTCCACATGGCACCGAGACGTTGAGAACCGGCGTAGAAGGAGCGAGTGAGGACGAAGGGTCTGCGGAGCTCGCCCTTCTTGCGGGTAAGCAGGGCCTCGAAGGTGGCGTTGTGGAAGGTCATGCCGTTGATGTTGTGGACATCACGGTGTTCCCAGCCTCCGTAGTGGAGGTTGTCCTTGGGCATCGTGACCTCGGGGCCGTTGAAGACGGAGGGCTCGTTCATATCGTTCCAGATAAAGGTGTTTTCCATGGTGCCCTTGAAAACGTCGTAGTTGAAGAGGCCCTTCCACCACTCAACCGCCTTAGGGTTGAAGCAGTCGACCCAGTGCGACGAACCAGGCCAGCACCAACCCTCGAAAGGCTTGCCCTCCTTGTTCTGGACGGCAAGGCCCTTGGAGTTCATCTGCTCCACGATATCGTACTTGCCCTCGTTCTTGATATGGGGATCGATGATGACCACGAGCTTTCTGCCGTGCTCGTCGAGGGCCTTGCCCATGCCGATGGGATCCTTGAACATGTCGCCATCCCAGGTGAAGTACTTCTTGCCGTCGGTGTACTCGATGTCGAGCCAAATGACGTCGTAGGGCATCTTGAACTTATCAAACTTGCGGTCAACCTCCTTGACATCGTCGTCCGAGATGTAGTTCCAGCGGCATTGGTGGTAGCCGATGGCAAACTCCTGGGGCATGGCGGTAGTGCCGGTCAGCTCTCCGTAGTTCTTGGAGATGTCCTTGGGGGTAGGGCCAAGGAAGACGAAGACGTCGAGAATGCCAGCCTCGGAGATCCAGTGGGTCTGCGTGATGGTCTTGGAGCCGACCCCAAGAGCCAAGGGGTTGGAGGAGGTCGTGCCCTTGGTGATGTCGATCCAAGTCTCGGCGCCGTTGAGCCAGAAAACACCGACGGTGGAGTCCTTGCGGTGCGCTTGCATCAAGGGAATGGCTCCGTAAAGAGTCATCGGGCTGTCGAGGACGTACTCAAAGACGTCGGAGTTGTAGAGCCTGTAAGGTTCGGTGTATTTGCCGTCGCCGCCACGGGTCTCCTTCAGAGACAGCGGACCAGCGTGCTCAGGGATGCCGAAGACGTGGTCGTAGCCAACAAAGGAAATATCGAGGGCGACGCTCTCGGGGCCACGGGGCTTGGTATCGGTGTTGCCGCCAAAGGTCTCGTCCCACCAGGTGCTCTCGTCCTGCGTCGTGACGTCCGTGGACTCGGCAGCGTCCGCCTTGTCGGCAGCCTCCTCACCCTCCTTCTTTTCCTCGGCGGGCTTGTCGACCTTGGGGCGCCAGTGCTCCATGTTGAGCAGGCCGCGGTCGTTGAACTTGATGTGAGAAGAGCCATCGCGTTTGAAGTCGACGCTGAATGGAGAGAACTTGATGACGGCCTCGAATTTGGACTCGGGGCCGTATTGGATGGTGATCTGGTCCTTGTCCTGGTAGGCAACCTTGGCCTCCTTGTCCAGGGTAAGACCGCCGACAATTGTGTGCTTCTCGGCCTCGTTGTAGCGCTCCTTGCGGGCGGGGCTGTCATTGCGCAGCACAATGTCGCCCTTCTGGCGCTTCTCCTCGTCGACGCTTACGCGAGCGGTGCCGGACTCGAGGAAGGAGACGGTGAGTGGTAGGCGGACGGTTTCCTGGGCATCGTTGATGGTCTTGAGAATAATGGCTTGGAGCTGACCGTCCGTGAAGGAAGCAGAGTCGGGGAGGATGTTATAGGGAGCGGCCCAGGTTGAGGCCTGGGAGACGGCATTGTCGGCGTAGTCGCGGTTACGCTTGCAGAAGCCGGACTGGTGGCACTTTTTGAAGTCGTTTTCCTTAACCATGACTGCGATTGTTTTTGTCAGAACGGCGTCGAGACTGAAGCCAAATTGGCAAGACGAAGCATGACAAAAGTCATGGCGTCACGAAGAATTCCTCACCTGCAGGCTGGATCATGCAGCTCAGTGCCGCCAGTACACCAAAGAAAGCTGTCCATTTGGTGGACAAGCAGCCGAGGGACCGCATGGCGGAAGGGGGGGATATTGGTGATCGCGCTGCCGTCCAAGAGGGGTGAGAGATGGAAAGAAAAGTGCAAACAAATAGAAGACACGGGAGCAAATAGAAGAGGGCTCTTCTCTGCGGTGCTCCCTCGTTGATTGTTCAGATGGCTGTACTTGGTGGATTGATGGGATTGAGTTGGTCGTAGGCGCGAGGTACTGTACGGTAGGGTAGGTACTTGCGTCAAGCTGAGACGCCCAAAGTTCAACAGCTGTCCACTTGGTAGCTCCGATTCGGGGTTAGCGTGGGACGTCGAGCTGGCTGCAGGAGCCAGGGGAGGTTTGGGGAAGGAACGTTTACCCGAATACTGCTCAATTGGATTGATGCATACCCTCGCTTCATGGCACTTACCCCGCCATCAGACGAGAGTGCGCGATGTGCTGCAGTGTATCAGGGTCCAATTCACGAGACACGTGTACCAATTATGGAGCTAAGGTGGACGATGCATTGTCTGTACCACCCAAAACCAGCTGGAATATCTATCAATTGGCATTGTCCAGCCGACTGAGGCGGTGAGAGGTTATTCCTCTATCTGGGCTGACCTCTCAATGCAGTCAAGCAGTGGTGGGGACTGTGTGTGCCTGAGCCGACATTGACCTTCCACTGTGCAACTTTTCAGGCACTGCTCGCTTCACTCGCTCACTCACTCACTAGCAATCAGCTTGCTTGCTTGCTTGCATTGCCTTGAATGTAAACAAGACTGCATTGCATCCAAGCTTCCTTTTCCCAAGACAGCCAGTGTCTCAATTCAAAGAGATCCTAGGTTGAAAAGGTTCTCTTTCGAAAAAGCTGCGGTAAGCAACCTCCACCCAGCCCCAGTCTCTGTCTAGATACCTTCCCTAAATGCTCAATATACCGTAACAGCATCACAAAAGAGAGAGAAAAAGATAGATATTCCGGTCACTGTGTCCAGCTACTGTGTCCCAAGGTTATCCCACTGTCCAACCATCTTACGTAAGGCACATGCCTCTGTGTCTACCTATCTACCATTACCTATTCGTACCCGCGGATACCGTACACAAGTTGGAGACCAAGCAACAAGGAAGGAGGAGTCTTGGACCAAGCAAGCCATGGCTGAACCCGGATCCGGACCCCACCATTCGCAGGACGGTGACCCCGCCTCGAAGCACAAGAAGCCGCAGAGACAGCAGCACGACAATAATGCAGACACGAGCTTCCCCGAATACGCCCGCCGCACCGCAGAAAAGCTGCCCCCACCTACCTTCATAATTCTCGCGCTCCTCTTCGGCTTGTACATAATTTTTTCCTCGAGCCAACAAAACCAGCGGTCAGCAGCAGACCTTTCTTCTCCCGTCGTCCCCTCCGTCGTCACCACCACAATCTACCAACAACATCAACAACAAACTCCTCTTCCCACAGACTTTGTCGTTGACACATCACCCAAAATGGCCTCCGAGCAGACGTAAGTTTGTCTATTGTCTTGTCCTGCACTGCCCCGTCCCTCACTGCTGCTGCTCTGCTGCTTTGTCTCGATGCCGCTACCCTGAAGGATTACCCCGCCATCGTGGGACAGACAGAGGTTTCGGGCTGAGAGGGGCACACAACCATCACCACCACACGTCGAGTCCCAAACGACAAAATCCGCTGACTTCAAGACAGTTTCATTGCCATTAAGCCCGATGGCGTCCAGGTACGCCGCATCGTCTCTCGGCGACGCTGCCTCCAATTGCCTGCTACACCAAGCTAACTCCCCTCCAGCGTGGCCTGATCGGCCCCATCGTCTCTCGCTTCGAGAGCCGTGGGTAAGTTTTCCTGTTGACAATCATTTTCTGCAACGAACCCTGACAATTATTCTACACAGCTTCAAGCTCGTCGCCATCAAGCTTATGACTCCCGGCAAGGAGCACCTCGAGGCTCACTGTTAGCACTCCCTCGGTTCCCCCCTCACCATACCGCATCGCTAACCCGCCCGCTAGACGCTGACCTCAAGGACAAGCCCTTCTTCGGTGGCCTCATCGAGTGTATGTTTTTGCTTCCTCATGTGCCGCACTTGACTCCGAGCTGACAACCCCGCAGACATGAACTCTGGCCCCATCTGCGCCATGGTCTGGGAGGGCCGTGACGCCGTCAAGACTGGCCGCAGTAAGTCCCGCAAATGGCCCAATCCACCGCAATCCCCTGCTGACTCCCATCTCTTCCAGCCATCCTCGGTGCCACCAACCCCCTTGCCTCCGCCCCTGGCACCATCCGTGGCGACTACGCCATCGACGTCGGCCGCAACGTCTGCCACGGCTCCGACTCCGTCGAGAACGCCAAGAAGGAGATTGCCCTCTGGTTCAAGGACGGCGATGTTGTCCAGTACAAGTCTGCCCAGTTCGACTGGATCTACGAGAAGCCTTAAATGTCTTGTCTGCTAGTTGCACGAGTCGCTTGACGTCCTTGATCCGTTAATCGGACGAGCGGGACCCGTGTTGGCGTGTCGATAGGTTGATACAGAAAAGCTCAAGGTCAATAAAAAAACAAAACCCCGGCGTCTAAAAGCCACATCAACTTGTTCCCTCATGTTTTGAACTTTTGCTGTGACTTATCGCTTCGATGTGAAAACCCCGCGTGCCCTCCCCATGACCCCCGCAAACCACGGCGTCCCCCAGACGCTGACGAGTATCCGAGCCGGCAGCAGCGCTTTCGTGATGGCCCAGGCCATGGCCACCTCCACCACGACCTTGTACTTTCCGTCCTGCTGCCACCGCTCCAGAAGATGCTGCGTGCTGCGCCCAGAGCCCTGCCGCGCTTCTTCTCCCGTCTCATAGTCCCCGCTCTTGTCCATCTCCCCCGTCATGGTCCCGCGGTCCCCGGCCTCGAACCCGAACCACCCCTTCCTGCTGAAGTACCTCTCCGCCATGCCGACGCCGTCGCGCACGTAGCCCGCCCAGTGGCCCGAGACGTACTCGAGCGGCAGGAAGTCGGTGTAGTGGAAGAGCCCGAAAAGCCCGAGCAGGGGCACGACGGCCGTGATTTCGTGGAGGACGAGGAAAGCGATGACGTGCGACAGGGGCGCCTTGCGGAGGCCCGTGGTGTATTTCTGGAAGCGAAGGGGGACGCGGTCGAGAAGGCGCCGGGCGGCGCGGGAGGTCGAGGAGGACGGGGGCGAGGATGGGGAGGGATTCGTCGACGAGTTGCGGGAGGCGGTCCTCGTCGTCGGGGGCTGGCGCGGGCGAAGGACCGGCCGCGCCCTGGCGACCGCGCGGCGTGCGAACATGGCTGACGAAGGCCGGTCGTCTGATTCGCGAGCACTAATCGGGGGGGGGGGACGATTGGAAGACACACTGGTTGGTAGGGCCGAGCTGTGCGGACGTCGGGGTGTTTGTGCTGGGGAAGGACGAGAGCTGTGGCGCGAGATGACGAGCAGAGCTCGCTGTGGGGCGGAAAGCAAGCTCAGAGCTCGCCGAGGCGACGGATCCGAATTGACCGCGCGGGCCGCCACACGGGCCGAGAAGCCAACGCCGCCCCGTCGCACACAGCTGGTGCACATTGTTATGGGATCTTGATGAGTTGGGTTAACTATTATCTTTTATTGTTCTCTTGCACTTTGGTTTTACGGAAAGATCACCGTCACTTTCTCGTCAGTCACCACGACCAACATGTGAGCAAATAATGCAAATACACTAGAACAATTTGACAATGTACCTCAGGACACTCTTCTTTCAAGCAGTCTTTGCCTCGCCGATTCCGGATCAAGGATGAGATCCCGCACCTCGTGGAACTCTAGTTCCTCAGGCAGGCGTCTTGTAGCAGCCGGTCCTCCTTCTCCCTCCCCTCCTTCCTCTCCCCCGGTATTACCAGAGTTTATATGGATGATGAGAACGTTTTCTAACCGGGTCTCAGACGGCCACCTCCACTCGATCACAAGGCGCAAGTTTGTAAAGAGTTTCGCAATGTCTTCTCGAGGGTACCGGCTGCCGCGACAGAAGATGGTCGGTTGCCGCCGCTGCGTGTTTGTCCCGCTCAGGGTGTGGTGGGTGTACGTGAAGCGCATCAGGAACCCGTCGCTCTCGTCTCCATCCCACACGACGAGGTTCTTGAGTTTGGGCATGGACGTAAACGCGAGGCGGGCTGCCGAGGAGACGAGGGTGAGGAACTCCGGGTCTCCGAGACTGACGCGTTTCTGCAGCCAATCGGACGTCATGACCAGGTTCTCGAGCCGGTGGTAGATGGGATGTCCACGACGGTGATCGCCTTGTATGAAATTCTCGAACGAAATCGTATACGTCGCGCAGAATGATCGGAGGCGGGTGGCCGCCCTGGTAGCCGCCACGCCCATGTATGGTCCGAAGCAATGCGATGGGTACATCATGGAATGTGTCGTGGTAGCAGCTGGCCTCGTCGACGAAGAGGAAGGGCCGGCAACAGCATCAGCATCCTTTCTCTTCTGTAGGACATCGTTGGACTCGCATAGAAGACTGAAGTGGTCGGTGGTAGGAGGAAGGGCGGTAAACAGTCCCCGGCATCCTTCCATAGACCCCATGAATGATACATCGTCAGCCCGCCACGATTCGCGACGGAAGCTTTCTAGATTCGGAAAACTTTGGCGGACAAGGCAGTCAAGGACCTGAAGAGAGATGGATCGGTAGTAGTGGCGGGGAAGAACCAACGAGGTGATGACCGGAGCAGAGGCGACCCCCTTTAGGGTTGGATACGGCGTAGTATACGAATTCTGAGAAATCCTCCCGTCTGTGAACATTTTGGCAGACTGCGGCCGTCGATGATCGCCAATGGTTGCCAAAAGTCTCTCCTTTGAGGACGCAGGAGGCGAAGAACACTGGGCATTGCAGATGCGGTTCCACCCGGGACAGGTGCTCTTCTGGCTCCCGCCGGCTTCCCGATCTCTGCAGAGGGCATCTGCGTGCTGCTGATGACTGGTCTGCGGCGCCCCATACCGATACTGGTCGGAAAACCGGTAATCGCGAAAGCCATGTCTGCCGTCGCTGGGCGAGTAGACGCCGAGGTCCAGTGTTACCCCGGGATTGCGGTCCCTCTTGGGCCACACCGACATGATGGTCGTGAACCGCCCCACGACGTTGATAAAAAGCTCATCGTTGGCGAGGGCGGTGGCCTCGTCTTCTGCTTCCTCGCACGCGGGGCAGTCGTAGTCGGGAAGCCGGATGCGCAGGACAACGCGTTGCACGTGTCCGCGACGAGCCTCGTTGTTGACGACATGCTCCTGGAAGCCGTCAAGCCGGTCTTGGTCGAGCACCAGGAGGCGGAAGTTCTCGTGGACAAAAAAGCTGTGCCATTCGCGGCATACAAGAGGAAGATGGTGGCGCGGGATATCCGTTGCGTTTGATCGGCAAAGGCGTTCGATCTCCTCCAGGACCAGCAATCGAAGCTCGGCGGGGACAGAGAGCCAGACGAGCGCCATATTGACGGCGGACGCTTGGTGATCAGCTGGCTACGGTAGGATGTTTTGAATTGCAGTGCAGATGGCACGTCAGTCACGGCAGCAGGTCTAGACCGGTACTTATCGCAACTGGGGGAGTCATCTCCGTTGATGGGGAAGTTTATCAGTTACGAAATTCCATGGTACAGCGGTTCTATCTAGAAATATTTTTCAGCATGACAAAGGGTGAGTTTAACGATTCCATGGTACAATCTTTTTAACTGCCTACCCTCTTTGCGTACCTGTGCGACCTCGAGGGCCTTGGATACGTGCGTCTATCCGCAAGCCCAACCTAAGCGTTTCCAACTTCCCGCTTTCCGCCATACTCTATGAGAGTCATTCTGAAGACAACGTCCTGAGCCACGTTTTCCGGAAACCTTTGGCAGAGACTTCTCATCTGACTCAATGGTTTCGATAGACCATGTTGCAGGAGCAAAATCAAAGGAATTGAGAAACCATAGGCAGTGACGAATATTTTGCCGATGTTTTCGATTTCATCATAAACTAACCCTGGTGTTTTTTAGAAACGTATTTCCTCATAGACGACAATTCAAGATAGTTATGTAGATATCTGCACGATTAAAGCTCGGGTTAAATTGCCCCTGTAGTAGTAACAAGATGCCAAGTACCAGACCAAGCTAGGTCGCCACAATTGCGATGCCAGCCCGTTTTCCCCGGAGCAAGGAGGAAATTACTTGACCCCTATAGTCGATGTGTTGATGAATCTCTGTCCTGAGCCATCATCAGCTCGGTTGTAGTTGCCAATAGAACATACCCCTGTGGGCTGCTTTTGGTTGAAAGTCTGGACACGGGGCTGAGTGGTGGGAAGCGACTTGGCGTTCAACGAACTTAGGATTGGGAATTTTCCGACGTTGTCACCCTCGTATGAAAAGAAAATACATGCTTGGCCAGTAGTGGACATCGAATGAGCGTCAATACTTGCAAGGGCTGTCCAACGGATGCTGGTTCGCTGCATCTTGCGCATATTATTAAACTTGGAACCCGTTGGCTTTTCATGCAGTAAACAACTTAGGCTCCCGACTAGGAAGGGCAAACATTGCTAATTGGTCACAAGGCTTCGGACGTTCCGGGATGGTTCCTTGGTAGTGACACGGTTAGCTGAGGGACGAAAGAGGGAGCAAACGGAAGAGCGGTGACTGCACCCACACAAACGCCGGGCCCGAAAAGCAACAATTCTTTATCATTATTCCCGACCGTACTGTACGTAGCCGCCAATGTCAGCCATACGAGGTGCAGCGGTGTTGTGTTGGGTATTCGCGGTTTGTTCAACTGGGTGTCAGTGCAAACAGGGGTCTGACTACCTGTCCAGCGCATCGGGTGCCATAATTACGAAGAAAAACACCGCCAAGTAAGCTTCGTTAGCGGAATGACGGGTAGTGGGTGGCGATGCCAGGACTATGTCCGCAACCAAGATCTTGGTGACGGCGCAAGTGGAGACATGGACTGAGCGGCGGCGTCGATCACTGGCAGAAGTTGGTTGCTTTTCCACTCATCGATCCAATGGAAAACTGGCGAGGACCGGCAAAGGAGGTCAACGTGGCCGGTCAGAATACGAGGTTCACGAGGACAACGTCATGCAGATGGGACAAGGTCTATTTTTGGTGGACAGACGTCGTCCATGGCTGCCGTGATGCTTAAATACGTGAAATCCCGCCGCGGAATGGTGTGTCCAAAAAAAGTTTTGATCAGCCTTCCGGAAACCCTTCTTCAGTATCCTTAATTCTAATCTTAATCGATCGATGATCATGTCCTTCAGAAGTGCCCTCATCGCCGGTCTGGCCACCACCGCCCTGGCCCAGGTGCGGCAGGGTTTCAACTACGGCGCCACGAACGAGGACGGCTCATGCAGAGGCTACGACGACTTCCGGGGCTACTTCGAGACCGCAAAGAGCCTGGCCGGCGCGGGATCCTTCACGTCGGCTCGCCTCTACACGTCGATTCAGTGCGGCACTGTGAACGACCCCATCTCGGCCTACCAGGCCGCCATCGACACCGATACGTCGATCCTGGTCGGCCTGTGGGCCAGTGCCGGGCGCGGCGTTTACGAGAACGAGCTGAACTCTCTCCTCCGCGCGGCACAGCAATACGGCTCGGCCTTCACCGACCGCATCGTTGGCATCTCTGTCGGCTCAGAGGACCTGTACCGAAGCAGCCCGGACGGCGTCGCCGCCAACGCCGGGGCCGGAGCCACCGCCGCCGAGATTGAGGGATACATAGGTTGGCTCCGCGACTGGATCCGCGGCACTGCCTTGGAGGGCAAGCCCATCGGTCACGTCGACACCTGGACCGCCTGGGTGCGTGGTGAGAATGCAGGAGTCGTTTCCAGTGTACAGTGGCTTGGACACAATAGTTTCCCGTGGGTGAATTCTTTAATATTTTTTGAAGCTACCAATTCCATAGCTTCACAGTTTCAATGTTAACTCCTCTATTGATAATTAGTTATTTCGAGTCCACCAAGCCCAACTCCATCGACCAAGCTGCCGACAACTTCTGGTCTGCGGTTGGAAACACCGAGAGAGTTGCAGGTGGTAAGCCTGTGTTCATTACTGAGACAGGATGGCCGCACAGTAAGTCGAACCTCACAGCCCTCGCGTCTCACGGATGTCGTTCAATGTCTCGGTGCTAACTAGCCTTTTCAGTCGGCCCCCAGCAAGGCGCTGCTGTCGCCTCCGTCGACAACGCTCACCGGTACTGGTCTCAGGTTGGCTGCGCTCTCTTTGGCCAGCGCAATGTCTGGTGGTACACCCTCATTGATGCCAACACCGCCCAGACCGACATCTCTTTTGGCATCACGCCTATTGGCAGCAGGCAGCCCATCTTTGACCTGACCTGTTGATTGGATGCTGTAGCGATTGGATATCGGAAGCTATTCGTGCTCCTTCATGATATTGTTAGGAAGCAATCTTGGTTAGCGCTAAGGGCTTGCAGCTTCAGCTACGGCGTAGGATGCAACCGTCCTAAAGACTAAAGACCACGATTGGGCCCATGACCAGCTCAAAGGGCCAAGTGTACGCCCCTAAGCTCGATTTCCATCCAGAGATGGGTGGCAAGGTCCGCGCGCTGAACCCTGTGCCTGGGTAAAAGATAGTAAATGCTTCGCGCTATGCTGCACATCTTATCGTTAGGTCGATCTTTATTCCTTCCTGCTTCCTAAATGACGCCATACGATTGGTGCATTGAGAAAATACGCCTAGCTATGGTCTAGATCAAGCCTTAGCTGGAGTAGTTTATCGCCCACCGATCGGTATGTAGATCTAAGTGCGCCATGCATGCAACTAAGGACATTTTCGCGCAATAGCTTGAAGATCACCTCTCGAGCTGGTTGCCCTATCGTAAGGCCGTCAAGATCTAGATTCAACAGCATCGCTCCTCAACGTGCCGCGAAGGTTTTCGTGAGGAAGCCATCGCCGAAGGCTTGCCCATGAAGGTTCCCAACATTCGTAGGAGAGCCAACGTGGCTGGTACGTCAGTCACACCACAGCAGCTTGCCCGCGAATCCGCCTGAACTACTACCTGCTTACTTTTGTACAAACCGAAAACAATCGTAGGTACTGCGGCAGACCACTCGATAAGTGAGGAAACATGTTGTCAGCTTAACTAGGACTATGACTTTTGAATTACTTGGTGTCTTGATGGTCTTACCTACGGAGCGCACGACGCGCAAAAGAGCGACAGTGCTGCAACTCGCGTGAGCAAAGTCTCGTGCGGAGCCAAGATGATATCAAGTGTCTTATTTTCTGTTTTCCGTATGCACGACTGCACCTTGACGCCACGACAACATGACCAGGCTAAAGTTGGTAGCTTCCAGCCCGGTTGCTCCATCCAGAATCCCACGGTCAGCCGCACCTCTTCACACGTCCGGCCCCACGAAGGGGCAGACTTGCTATTTTGGCTTCCCACAATGCCAGCAATCGCGCGATAGAGAAGCTACTTCAGCGTACAGGCAAGGCAGTGCCTTACTATATATTACCCCGTCCTCCCGACCTAATCGATGGCACAACTGGCTACAGCTCGGAAGCTCCAAGCCATTCACCTTGATACTCTGCCACGATGCTGTTCACCGTTTACAGCACAATCCTGCTATTCTTTTTGGGATCGGCTGCCTTGGCTGCGAATGTCAACCGCGATAACTCCCCTGCCCGTGACCAATGTACCACCCAATACGGTGGTTCATCGGTCAAGTCAGTCTTGACGTCGACGTCCACTGTTAGGAGAACATCAACTCAGAGAACGACTGTCACCCCAACGATCACTCGCACTGCACAGGGGAGGGGTACGGTTACAGTTACCTCAACAGCAACGGAGACCTCGACAGTCACCACAAGCATCCCTGGGGTTCGTCACGATTGCGGGCATTTAATTCGCGTCGGTTGTTAAGTCTGTGTACAGATCACCGCTACTGCTTCTATCACAGCGACTGTTTTCTTAACACAAACTGGACCTGCAGTAACGGTAGTAAGTTCTCTCGTTTCACTGCTGTCACCCGCGCGAGTAACGGACCCATCCCTGATTATCATGGCGCCACGCAGACCACAAATGTAGCTACCACCACCACTACGACTCTTTCTACTGGCACCGTTGTTCCGACCTCATCCGGCTTCCGCCCTGCTAACGACACCATCCCTGGCCCAAACATGTCCTATAAGAAGCGAAGCTCAAGCAATATCTCGCCCGTGCATAGAGCCCTTGATCCTGCAAGCTTCGATATCGAGCCGTGGAGGCAGAAGCGAACCAATAAGCAATACCCAAGCAAGGTCGAATGCACAACAACCGAGACAACCACTGTCACTTCTACTTGTACCGCTCGAGCGGTTACCGTGACCGTGCCTGGGGTTGCTACGACCGCCACTACGACGACAACTACAACAACACCAGCTATTATTACCGAGCGCGGACCCTCGGTTACTGTCACTGTCACTGTGACTGTTGTGAGTATCTGTAGATCTGGATAGTTATAACAAGGAGAATGGCGCTAAGCGTACCATTAGTCGAGCCTCGCGGTCCTTACACCAACCATCACCACCACCGTCATAACGACTTCGACTGAGACAGTGACCACCTTCACGGCCACTGTGTACGCCGCTTGTGCTAGCGGCACTGGGAACCTTGTCTACACCGCTCGCGATGACAACTCAATTATTCCTCGAGTCATCCCGAACGGTCTGGTTCAGCAGCCAGCATTAACCGTCGCTTCACCCTCGGAGTGCTGCTCACTCTGCTTTGCTGACCCGCAGTGCGCCGTATCCTCCTTTGGCGTCCCTTATGCAGATCGGCAGTGCAACCTATACTACACCCCTACCGTCGAGGCTTGCAGCGCTCCCGACTCGTTCAGTGCCGGGGTCAGGGTCCTGCCCACGCCTTATCCGTTCCTTGTCGTTTCAAACGGCCGCTGCGGACAGTTCAATTATTTCACGGATTAGAGCACACAGCAGGGCATATAGTAATTAAGGTTAGAAAGGCTTAATCTATCTAAGAGAGTGTGGTGAAAGCAGAGTGCAATAAATACATGAACGAATGTGAAACGCCACGTGATATAGCACATGACGATGCAGCTGTGGGGTGCGGGAATAGGAGGTTATCGTGACAAATGATGTGGTAGGCGCCTAGGGGCGATCGAAGTCATTTTGCTCTGCTGCCTCGTCCGAGGGACTGAATCCCCCGTAGAGCGAAGGACAACTGGGGTCTCTGGCAGCACTGTGGGTGGCGGGAGCCAATTGTTGATTGGTGCCACGATAGCTTCATGTATTTCACAGTCTGCAACACGTGATCTTTTACATTCTTTTGCCTATATAACAGTCACTCACTTAGCAACGACTACGCACATATAATTAAGCCTTTTACAACTGGAATCTCCTATGCCCAGCTGTGTTCTAACTCGTGACACATGGTGCACAGCTAGCACCATAATGCCGATATCGTTGCTCCTCTACACCCTACTACCGCTGAGATTATTAATACGCCTAAAGAAGCGCTTATAGTAGTGTTAACAATTGTTCCAAATTGCTACTGTTTGGGCTTTGTAAATGAAATCATTCTACATCTATAGAGCGAGGTGTGTTGATACAACAGTGATACAGACACAACCAGGTTGCCCCTGTCAACTCTCTGTTATAGTATTCGTGGTTCCCAAGCTTTTAATATTTCTCTGTTCGTATGAGGAAAGTACCAAAGCCGTAGAAATAGGCTTCTACAACGGGATGGACAGGCCAAGCTTATGAATATTCTTTCCACAATATCTAGCGGCATCTTAAGCATGTCAGTGGTCGGTCAGAATGAAACGTACATCAAAGTTGTAGTTAATTCCTCATTCAAGCACGCCGTAACAACGATGTACAAACGTAGTACAATGGCCGTTGGTAACTATTTTTAGGTGAGTTGATGCATGTCATAGATTGTGGACCGTTCTGCAAGCTTAAGCCAGCAGTCTGTATTAGGATGCTGGCATTGTTGTCTGTCTGGAACTACATTTGCAAAGAAGGCCTCAATCTTTGTTGCCAGCAAGGCCCAAGTCAGCCCTCGTATTCAGGCTGAACCTTACTTGAAGCGCTGGGTTGATTTTTTGATCCCTGCAACGCTGAAGCACAACTGAATTTACTAAACACATATAAAACGGCATTGGTCCAAGGAACTCCTCGCCCGTGATGGGAAAAGAAAACCGAGTCTCTTTGGGCTAGAACCCAATGAAAGAGCACATCCGATCATGAGATTATATTGGCAAAGTGATTCGAACTTGGGTCCCCCAGGGAATACTATGCTAGGGGTTGCTTGGTCAATCAAAGAGAGAAAGAAGCCGATAGAGGCAGAGGTGAGGGATTACGACTTGCGAGAACAGAACTTTAGTGAAGATATCTTGGAGTTTATGTGGCTGTTTCTTTCAAGGGGCTCAGAATGCTAGGCAGAGCTAAGATGTGATGGAAATGATATTCTGGGCGTTTATCAGCCTCCTTATGTATTCTTCACAGCAAGTTGTCAACAAGGTGCATTCATATTTCTTCCCATGGTGAAAAATGAGACATTTTGATAGACTCTAAAGCTGCGCTCTAAGAGACAGGCAAAGTTCAGTCTAGCTAAGAGTTTAAAAATCAGCCAAAAGGCCTAAAGCATTCCTATAGGGCCAACCATCACAAAGCCATCCCGCTGGTACGTCATAGCTCGCATTGTTGAAGAATTGTTTGTACATGCTCATACGAAGCATCCAACATCCATTGCTCGCTGTCGCCTGAATGGGTCCGGGAGAGAAGTCATGAGACCGATCGGATCAGGAAAATGATCGCGCGGAATGACGTTGGATTTCAGTTTGTCGAGCTGTGACAGACACTAGGCAACATCCTCCCCGGGTATTAACGCGATACGTTGCCAAAAAGAAATTGCATCTGGGGTTACGGCTGAGGAAGCAAAAGGTGAAATTGGCCGGTCTCTTCCTTTCCTACCTTAATTGCCTACATATATATGTCTCTATCGTATGATGGCCCGAGGACAGACACTGAGTGTTTCATTCTCAAAGTCACAAATGTCTAGTTTCCACGTGCGCAGTATTTCCGCATCATTGGTCTAAATTCGTGAACCCTGCATCCTTGGCTCATCCAAGTCACCCCCGCAACAACTCATTGACAAGCCCACCTTATATCCTTGAACCGCAATGCGCAGACCCCCACGAACGACTTTCATCCAATGTCGAGGTAGAATTGCGTCAAGCCCGCCCTGCACCAGTGCCTTTGTAGAATTCTGTCACAACTGATCCCCGTAATGCCCCGCCACCTCAAACCCTTCTTCAGCCCCTTTTCCATGCCAAGCCTTAGTTTGACGTCGACCACGGCGGTGTGTTCGCCACAGTCTTGACACAAAATGCGCGCGCTTTTCTTGTATTGTGTTTTTCCGTCCTCAATACCAACCTTCACGTCTATTGACGGACTAGTCACAAAGCAATCACCATGGATCTGAAGAGTTTATTGATTGCCTGCGCAGCATTGTCGGCTGTAGGAAACGCCAGGACTGTGGACTCTCATGATTTCGACTACAGCGCGCTCAGTTTGAGAGAAGTAGGTGCCCGCAACACAAAGGTAAGCAACTCATCCAGCCTCTTCTGCGCTCATGCACTACTCACACAAATCCAGGACTGGAGGATATGGCTCGAAAAAGACGGGGATCCCATTTCATTCTGGCATGACGTTCCTGTTTGGCCCGACCAGAGCAACAAGCAAGTTGTGAATGTCGTCGTTGAAGTCCCTCGCTGGCAAGATGGCAAAATTGAGCTGAAAAGAGACGAGCCTTTGAGTAAGTATGCAGTAGATTTAAAAACGTTAAACTGACTGGATTCCACTCAGACCCCATTGTTCACGACTCGTTGAACGATGCTCCCAGGTTTGTCGAAAGTGTTTGGCCCCACAAGTCGTACCCATTCATCTATGGATCAATCCCACAAACTTGGGAGAGTCCCAATTACAAGCATGCCTTTACCGGCTTGATCGGAGACAACGACCCGGTGGATCTGTTTGATATCGGCCAAGAGTAAGAGAAGAAATTCAAGATATGGACTGTACGGCTCAACTGATACTACACCCAGTCGTGGCTATGTTGGCCAGGTCAAGCAGGTTAAGATTCTCGGTGGTCTTGCTCTGGCTGATGTACGTCTCAATCATTTTAAATCGGCACGATTCTTTCTGAAACTGATCACAACTAGGGCATTGAGACTGATTGGAAACTCATCGCCATTGATACGAGCGATCCTCTCGCACCACTTATCAACTGTAGGTGTAGAGTACTTCAGTTTGGATACAGCAAATACTGACTCATGCTAAGCATACGAAGACGTCGAGAAATACCGTCCTGGAACCATCAAGACTTTCCGTGATTGGTGGACCGTGAGTACTGAACAAGAACGTCCTTACCTCAGTCCATTGCTGACTAGTATGCAGCATTACAAAGTAGCCCGGGGAGATAACGTCATTGACATCGTCGGTGACTGGTACCAAAACGTGACCTATATCAAAAGCGTCATTGAAGAAAGTCATAATACATGGGCTGAGCTTATAGGTGGCCAAGTTGAGTCGAATGAAATCAACTACAACCAGACGTCACGTCCAGATGTCACGAAGAGTTTCATCGACAAGAAAATCACTACAGAGAGGTTCGGTATTCCGGCACAGAGCATAATCGAACCTCCGGCACCGAGGCCAAAGAAGTACGACAACTGGTATTACCTGGACACTAACTCCAGTCTCATCATGTTGCCGGGGAACCAGCACGTATTTCTCAAACAGGCTTGATGTCTGCTTATCAACTAACGTTTACATCTTCAATAAACGGCAAGAAATGTGCTGTAATTCTATGTCATTTCAGAGATAGTATCAATCATAGCCAGAAAATTGTTCAATTTTTCAATATGCTCTTGGCTGCAGTATTATCTGTCCATCTCGGAGTGAGGAGGGCATAGATGTTAAGGATTGCATAACACTATCGATTTGCACAAACGTGGAGACTTTGAACCTAAGACCCACAAAATTCCCGCAGCCCTACCCGCAAGCTTAATTCTGACTTTTCCCGGATCTGACCGAAACCTCCGAATCTGCCCTTTCCCTCATCACCATTGTTATCACTCTCCCACCCTCCCGCCCATGATACTTTTCAGGCCGTGGTGAACTTCTTGGCACATCAACCATAATTGACGCCAACAACTGTGAGGATTGTTCCTTTTGTGTATAACCCATTTGAATCTGACCTGTTCTTGCTAGACGGACACGGATATCCCCTCCACAAGTCATCGGTCGTTCTGACTTGCTGCCGATAAGGTCCAGCTGGACATGCAGGTCGCCAACTCGCAAGTGATTACCAAGTCAAGACAGTACTAGTATGACGGCATGGAACACCCCGTCAGTCAGTTAGGAGACGCCCAAATGCAAATCGAGCACAGTTACACCCCTCTCGGCGCCTTCGTCAGCCAAGGTCCGCCTGTCTTACACGATGGCCCAGCTACACCCCAGGCAAAGATCCCGAAACCAACCAGCTCGAATAGGGAAGTGCCTACTCCAGCTACTCCAGTTCAGCCGGACGGGCAAGCAAGAGACGTAAAGATGCGACAAAACGCTCGCGAAGCGAGATGGATTGCTCGCAACAACGCCAACGAACCCCCAAGTCCAGCAACTCTCAACTCGTTGCACATGAAGCGAGGCGGCATTCAAAAAAAGACGTCCAAGAAGTGGAAAAGCAGGGCCACAGACGCAAGGCTCTCTATAGAGTTGGATCGCCTTCTTGTTGGCGACGATGCATCGGCTAGTTCGATACAACAATCTCACGCTATATACCGCATCCAACACCCCTTGCGAGCAGTGCTTCATAGCCTTCCGGGCTTCACCTACGATACCGAGCTGGACAATGTCACGTTTAGGAAACACAAACGTGTACTTTTCGGGATTGAAGGTCTCATGGAGGAAGGTGGAAGAGACGCTGCCAAGGATTGGCTCGAGGGTTTTCTTTTGCTTACGTTCGAGAAAATGACTGAGGTCTTGAAGAGCTATCCTCGTTGCAAGGACCTAGACGATGTCCCCAACGGATTTTTGATTTTGGCCAGGGACGTAGAGATGGCTGTCTGCAAACTCCCCTGCCAATCTGCCCTGAGACCCCGACGAGCCATGGAGAGACGACTTTGCCAGAGTTACGACTTGGGAAGGCTAGTAGATTGGACTTTAAGAGCACGCCGCCGTTTCCTGGAGTCGAAACCTAGAATCATGCCTGGGTTCGGTACATTTGGGCAGGTCACGGCGGAGAAGGGAACTGCTTTGGAGGAACGACTATGGGCTGTCGTCGATGCCCGGAGACATCATCCATTAGACTTGAACTAGTATTATTACATCTCCAGGGAGGTGGCATAGCAAAGAATCGTCAACTGCGACCAAATCTTGAGGGGAAAGTTTGTCTACTGTAAACTACCAAGCTTCTACTTCTGAACGGACTTATTACTGCGGGCCGCCGACTTCTCCACGTCTTCAGTGCCACGAGAGACCTTTCGGGCAACGCATCTACCAGGATGCCAGATTGAAAGGAGGATAACGGCCAGCACAACTGGCGCGAACTCTAGAGCGCCGAAATAGATCTCATTCGAAGAGAGCTTGCCCGCAAGACCCTCCGAGATCTCTGCAAGACGAAAGCAAGTGCGCAGTTAGACAAGAATTATAGCCGCCGCAAAGGCCGTAACAAAAGTCATGGGCCTCTGTTCATTTATCGCGTGCCTGGCTTTGTAGAGGAAGATCGACGTGGTTATGACGAAGCCTCCTATGGAGAAGACCTGATATGCCAATCCGCCGAGCAGGATGTTGTTCGCCGTCGTCGGGTCCTCCCGGCGCGATTGCTTGACTCCGATGAGGGCGGCACCCGAGATCTGAGCGATGGTCGCAATGGCATCCGATGTGATGAAGAACCACAGCACAACCTTGGGCGGAACCGGCGAGAACTGCCGTCCGAGTCGGTGGATCAGGGCTGAGAGAATGGTGTAAATTCCTGCAACGAGAAAGACGGGAGCGTTGACGATGAAGAAGTAGTTTAGAATGAAATATATGAGATTATACGGGTCAACCTTGGCGGAGAGGGATCGTGCGATGTAACCTACAATCTCGAAAAGGATGTCAATGGGAACAGTGACGAAGTACCAGCTATGGTAATGAACCACCTGCCATATATGGAAGAATAAAAGAATCAAGAAAAACACGTCAGCAATGACGGCGAGAACAAAAGACGGGGTATAGCCGTATATTATGACCGCCGTATCCCATTTACCTCCCGGATTAGGGAAGTTGGGATCGGTATAGCCAAAACTGCCTGTCATTGAAATGTCAGTTGTTGGAATAGAGGCTTTCTAAAAACAATGAGAATGCTTACCTCTTTGCTCGCTCATCTCTTCCGGTATACCCGGTATACCGGCTACGCCTGAAAGCGGTGCCGATCTCAAGCCGGTGCGGGTTTGTCCAAGGTTAATAAATGTTGAATGTAGAATCTCGGGTGCGTTGGGCCGCTCAGGCTAGCAAAGAAGTCCGGTTTAATGACAGGCGGAAGAGTTGCTGAAGTAGAGATTAGCGTATGTTGGGCATTCCAGATATTTATATGACGGCGATCTACCCAATGCGGGTACCACACCGTGGGTAGATCTAAAAGCATGGGTCGTCTGGACGGCTTGTCACCAAGTCAAGCTACATCCTCGTAGGCGTCCATCCCTTGAAAACGCTTTGTGGGTGGGCCCGTGTCTTTGTAGGCACTATTAGTTTGACGTGTGGTTCCCTGCTTGCGGCGGCTGAACTTCCACAGATTTTGAGGGTTGACATCCGCTTGGAAACCCTCCCTGTATCGCATCCTTCATGAAATACTGATAAGCGCCAAATTATTGAGGCTCTAAACATAATCCATGATGTGTTCATAATAATTGAAGGATAGGAACTCCATTTGATCTCCACAAAGGCGGCTCAGGGCTGATGTGTCTGAATCATTGATCCACATGTCTCGGTGAAGTCTTTAGGCCATACAGCTTTAGGGCAACCCCGTACGCCTTTAGGAAGAGCACGAGCAGCTGCTGGAGCATTATTTTGAAAGGGTGATTTCATTAGCCTGATTATTCTCAGCCATAAACATATCTCAATCATCTTCGCACCAGTGGGATAGTCATTAACCTGTAAAGCAGTTTTACTGCTAGCCGAACATGTAGATGCTTGAAATTTGTAAAGAAATCTTTTGCTAAAATCTAGACCAAGTTATCATGATGAATCAGCTTAACACTCACAGTCTTACCGCCATCATTGTGAATTTTCCCCGAGGCATATGCCGAATTACTTACTTATTCTGTCCAATACTCTGGGTTCAAGCTCGCACTTTGGCGTGCAAAGATGTCTGAGGCCCCAGATTTCGTAGGTTTTTCATTGGGTGAGGAAACTTGCGCTAAAGTCGTAACCACTCCAGGCTTCATCGCTTTTGGCGGTCCAGATCCCAGAGCGCTTGACTTGTGACCAAAAGGATACCGGCTTGGCCATTCTCCAGGTTAGTAAGCATCAAAATATAGCGTTTGGAACGTATGTTGACCGCCAAGGCAGATGCGGGAGAGAGCTAAGTTGAACTAAGCTGATGATGACAAAAGCGCACTGGATGTCTCTTGAGTAGACGTAAGACGTTGATTATTCTGTGTGTGCGTTGCGAGAGATATATTTGATCGTTCTCCAAGTGCATGGTAATTAAATTGAATTGCTGATCTTTATAGGCGGCTGGCCCAAGAAGTAGGCGAGAAAGAGGCTGAGCAGCAATGTGCTGGTGGGGTCCATTAGGGTATTTGTACCGCGCAGCGGTTGAAATTATTACTTCCTTCACCACCTTTTCCAGGGCTTGACAGCTTGACCCTAAGCGCTGACCTTCAATCCGTTAAAGTTCAACCATGGTATCTAATTTATATAGTGGGTATTGAAGTAAGTATATGCATTGTCGATATTAAGAGTGCACGTGCAGAGTGCAAAAGAGGCTCTAGCAGTGCAGCCCGTAGCTTAAAGGTAACGTTCTCTACAGCTGTATAAGACATAGTACGAACACAGCCTGAACATCCCTTTGATTGAAGATTTTACTTGACTTATTAAAAGAAGAAAAAGGTGAAGAAGAAACTCCTCAAGGTCTGATGGCGTTACAAGTGACTTAAGATTATAAACTAAAGCCTTTGTGTGTGTTTGTGAAGGCAAGCATTAAATGAATCGTAGAATTATATGTTAATTTGTTTTTAAGTGTAAGAGCTATCTATCCTTTTATCTACTTTCATACTTGAGCCACATCTTGCCTAATCAGAAGCTAAGGAAACTCCGGACATACTCCGCCCAACTCCAGTGTCACATCCATTTGCCGTAGCTCACATTAGTCTATGTTCTGATCCCATCTGGTTGGATTAGTCTTTGATATAAAAGGCTTCCCGTGCCGTTCTGCTACTCCTTGCGAGACGGTCCCCAAATTTGATAAAAATGAAAGGAATCACGCCCATTGCCATGGCGATGAAGCCCAGAACTGAGGGCGCCCAGTGGACTCCCAAGTTGGCGTACATACTGCCGGCCGCAAGTGGCAGTAGAATAGCACCAATCGAACGCATCATACTGGCGGCTGCAAGTGCCGATGCAGAGTACTGACGGAAGACATCTGTCAGATAGTTTATCATGCCCATGAAGAGCAGGTTGAATCCCCATCCGAAGAAGACTCCGCTAAACATGGGCACGACAGGAGACATTGACGGCCATACGGTCCATCCGAGCCAGAACATAGCAATGACCATTCTAGCGGGAACATCGTCAGCAACAGTATTGTAGATTACTCGGGCCCGGTGAGAAGCAATCTTACAATGGAGCAGCTATGCATGCCAGAGGTAGCCTACGGCTGATTGGGTTTTGAGCCCATTTGGCCCCGCCCTTGGTTTCGCGATCGTGATACCAGGTCCAAGCCCAAAAGGTGGCAAGACCCAAAACGACCCCAAGTATCACTGACAGCGTAATGTGAGCATCAAAACTTCATTTATCCAACGCTTGCATCTTACCTGGCAGAAATGCAAGTCCGGCCATTCCCGGCGACAGGCCATAGAAGCCCTGGAAAATGACTGGGTACGCTTGGAACAACAGGTAAAAGACGGCGTAGGCAAGTGTCAGGTAGGCGGAAGTGAACAGTAAAATGGGCTCAGTAAAAAGAAGCTTCATGGGCCGAAGAAAGATTTTCCGGACTTCGAAGGGTTTCAACTCAAGCGGCTGTTGTTGTTGTTGCTGCTGCTGCTGCTGCTGCTTCTCTCCCCCCAAACTGTCGTTCTTTTTGTTTTGCCTTTTGACAGCTTTGTTGTGAAGTACAGGGGCGTACGTCTCGGGTAGTGTAAGGACAAGAGGCAACCCACCGACGGCCATGAATCCGGCGATCAAGAATGGCCAGCGCCACGATATCGTAGACGAGAAGCCCGAGATAAGTGGCCCGATGAGCGGGCCAACCGTCGTGACAGACATGTATACCGCCATCGCGTTTCCCCTCACAGCTGGGTCGTCAAGGATATCGGCGTAGAGCCCGCCAATGACAGTCGTGGGCGCGGCGGCATTGATGCCAGAAAGGAGACGGAATAAGAGCAGCGCCGCGAAGTTGGGGGCTCCCGCACAGGCGAGCATAAAGATAAGATATCCCAGGTACGTTCCAATAAGCACCGGACGTCTCCCAACGTACTCACTGAGGGGCCCGAAAAGCAAGGGACCAAGAACGTATCCGCACATGAACATCGAGTTGAGCAGGATGAGATAAACTCGGTTGGATATGGCGAAGTGCTCGCTGATGGCGTCAAGGGCGCCTGAGGGCATTGATGAACCGAGATTGCCATTTAGGGTACAGGTAAATCCGGCGACAACAATGTGCAGTTTGCGCATCTAGAAGAGCGTTCGAGGTTAGTTTTAAGTTGTTGAAAATATCCCGAGCAGCACTTCGGGTAAACCCCCCGGTTCGATACAGAAAAAACATACATGTGATAGCTTGGTGGCATCCACGAAAACATTTTCTTTATCGGAGCAGGACGCACAGTCCGAAGTGTCGCCGCTCTTCTCTATGTCCGCCATTGCTTCGTTCTTGATAGGAATGTTGGTGTTGCATGTAATCACGCCCGAGTGCCGATCGATTGTCGCTCTCGATTATACGTTGAAGGATTAATGGTTTGGCATATGCCGTGCTTGAAATGGCACGGAAGAGCTGTTTGAGAACTGATATTCGCAGAAGTTGCTCTTCACTTGCGGAATTCTCTCTCTCTCTATATATATATGTCTTCGCATGTATGTCGGGTTTTATTTTATTTTATTACAGCAGGAGAGCATATCTAGACCGCATTCAACAAGCCTGTTGATACTCGAAAGATTTACGCATCCGCGTCTGCAGCAGACTATTACTTCCCCATATTGTTCGCTCACTACCATTGGTCGAGTTGACCGAAGGCACAGCAGACTAATACCAAGTTCCGAACAAGAGTAGGCGACTGACTCTGATTGGCTATGACTTCCGACATCGCTTGCGATCGCCGATAAGTCGCATAACTTCCGAGCTTCTGTGATCCACATTAACTTCCGGCTTACACAACTCTGCATCACCTCTCTATCAGCCAAAGAGTCTTGTAGGAACCGCATGGCAGACAAAGGCTCTGCTGAAATTTGCGGTGAAGTTTGCCTCGGAAACTACAGTCGGAAACTGCACCTCGAACTAGCTCGTTGTCATGTCAGCTGCAAGGCGCAACAGGGCGTCAACAGGATCATTGACGCCGGGTCTTGCGTCGAAAACAGGGAGAACCAGTATGGCGCCCCCCCCCCCCCCCCCGCCCCCCAACATGTGGTTTTGCGCGCCACATTCCCTCATTCCACCATTGAACTCTTTTCTGACTGGCTGTCTCTTCTATCTTAATTCTAGATGGAAGAGCCTGCGTCAACTGTCATCAGAGGAAAGTTCGTTGTGACGTTCTGATAAAGGGCACACCATGTTCAAAGTGCGAGGCAAATGACGTCCCCGATTGTCGGATCTTTGAAAAGAAGAAAACCAGGTCTTCCTCGGCGAGGACTTCCAAAAGCCCCAATGTTCCGCTGCAGCCTCGAGTAACAGGCAGCGCTCGGTCTACAACGGCGACAGTGACGACGACGCCTACAGCTTCCGATGCGGCCAGCCCCTGGATAAATGTCGCTGGGGCTTCGGGCCCTGTGCCAAACTCAACAGCCAACTCCACAGTGCAATCCCATTATGCCATCGAGATCGCCACGCGTAACCTGGCTGATTTTCTCGACCAAGAAGAAACAGAATCTCAAGAGATACTGCCCAGTGGCCGTCTGTATTTCATCGGTACCGAGTTCTCCAACCTTCACTATCTAGTTCGTCAGCGGACTCACAGGCCCAGTCAAAACGTGTTACATTTTGGGAGCCATCCTCTGGCCCCGAGAATGTCTTCAGTGCTCCCAGAGGCGCTGGAGCTGCCCATCAAGGCACTTGCGGACGACCTTGTTGAGGCGTACTTCGTTCACGTCAACCGAGGCATTCCTATTGTCGACAAATGCCAGTTCATGAAGAAGTACAATAATGTTGATGGCGGCTCAGACACCATACCAACCAGGCCGCTATCATTGCTACTACTGAACTCGATACTACTCGTTGGAGCGCATGTTCTCTCTCCTCAGCGGGAGGACGTCAAAGCATTAAAACCTGTTTTCTTCAAGCGGGCAAAAGCTCTGTTTGACTGTCGCTTCGAGCAACACCGCGAAACGTATTTGCAGGCCGCCCTTCTGCTGACTTGGCAGTGTGATGACCTTGAAGACGTTGTTTCAAACTCTTGGTACTGGGTGGGATGCGCAGTCCGGACGGCCTTTGGGATGGGCATGCACCGAGATGCATCGCCGTCTTGTTTGAATATTATGGACAAGACTCTGTGGACGAGGCTATGGTGGACTCTGTACCAGTTCGATGTGTTGGTTGCTGTGGCTCATGGGCGACCGCAAGCTATGTAAGTCGTCTCTTAAGCTGCGAGGTTACGTCCCCTCTCTATGCAGATGTACTAAATCCGATGGATGCAGTAATCTCGATGAATCCGATGTACCAATGATTGAAGAGCACCATTTGGCTGATATGCCGGAAGCTGAAACCACGTTCGTAATTCAGCACACTCGCCTATGCATCATATTCTCCAAAGCGATGAGGAAGCGAGTCGCTTTGAGGTCTACAGCAGAGGATCGCGCTAAAGCAACGAGGGAAGCAGACACAGCCCTCGCTGAACTGATGACGAGCCTGCCGGACAGACTTCAGCTTTCTCAGAGTGAACCGGACACATGGCAGGCAACGTTCCATCTCACCTATAACAACTTCCTCATCCTCCTCCACCGACCGCCTCCCCGTCCAGTCCAGGGCGAATATGCAGCAGAAGCGGGCACCGACCTGAGCATCTGCTCGGACGCCGCAGCTACTGTTAGCTCCATATTTGAGTCGCTGCGCAAAAGGAATATGCTTTCCGGGCTATGGCTCCCCAGCATCCACGTGCTCTTCACGGCACTGGTGCACACGTCGACTCAGATGCACTCAAGCAACCCGATCGTGGCGGCAAAGTCTAAGCGACACTGCGAATCCATGATCCAAACCCTACATTCGCTGAAAAGCCAGTGGCTCTATGCACAGAGTCTTTTGAACCTATTCGAACCACGCCGTTTGCGAGGGCGCGGCGGCTTCCAGACGAACCGATCCAATGCTTCGGGCCACGATGTAAGCACCGAAACAGACGAAGCCGCAGGTCAAAACGGCAACCCCAGGGCTTCAGTGTCTCAGGATATGTTGAGATACGGGAATGTTAACCCTTCTGGCCTGCCGTCAACGGCGGATGAGCGCCGGCTTGGCTCCGAGCCCACGTATTTGGCCCAGGCAACGTCCGTTCAAGAGTATCAGAGCAGCCAGGGAGCACAGTATATGGGCACCCTCGAAGCGGGCGACTCTCACGCTGGCCAATTCCATGGTCCCGACTTTATGGGAGACGAAATGAGCTTCGCTGACGTAGACAATATGGGCATGCTTCCACTTCCATCGGCTTTGGAGTTCTTGCTAGCGGGTGGCGGTAGCAACTTTGATTTTTGAAGCTGCTTAACTTAGTGTGTGATGTGCTGCAGAATTTCACAGCGCCCTCTCTAGAAGACGGATACATGACCATCATGAAGCATGAAACTTGACCCAAGGGGAAACGCATACATCTTTAGTTAAAAGCATACGCTAAGAACTCAAAGCATATCGCAAATGGTAGACAATGCGACATATTTAGTATATATCATAATGCCTTTAGACATCCAGTAGATCCTCTAGTGACCGGAATAACTATTGTTCTGCCTACTTCGTCCTGATCTATTGCCTAGAGGTATATTTATTAAGGCCACACTACTGTTTCTCACACGTAAGAATTTAAGCCGTTTTCCTACGTTATTTCCTACCTGTCACGTGACTCTGTATCAGAGGCGGCTTTCGCACCAAGTAAAGGAGTCAACGAAGCGTATAGTTAGGGGTCAATTGTGACGATTATTCCAATCTGCCTTCCCTTTTCCCTGTGTTGCCCCGTGAAAACCCTTCTTAAACCCCCTTCGGTCGTACATCTATCCGGATCCGCCCCACCGCGTATAACAGCATGCTTTTCTCTTATATTATGTATTTAATTTAATCATGCCCCATAACGCGTACGTCACCCTCAGACCAGAGGCACTTCGTTACAAAACGCTTTATCTTCCATAAGCCACCCGCAGTATCCTTAACAAAATCAACTTTATATAAGCCACCAGTGTAGAAGAACATTGACCCTTTCACCTTTCCCTGACCGGCGGCGTAATGCTGGGCGTTGAAAATTGCTGTCATAATTGCCTCAGATCCGTTATCGGCGATTTCGATCCTGGTTCCGGTAACCATATGAGTGGTGTCCAGTTTACTAATAGTTGGGTCAAAGCACTCTTCGTGGATTGCCTTTAGACCTTCTAGAACACGACCGCCGGAGCTTCCGCTAAGCTCCCAACGTGCATCCTCAGTGTGTGTAGAGTCAAAGAGTTCCGTGTTATTTGAGTCCATTCCAAAAAGAAATTGGCTGAGTGCGTCGTTAATTGCTTCTCGCTCAGTAAGAGCTTGTAGCGCCACAGGCATTTCAAGGCCGTCGTAAAGGGCTGCCATGATTGATGTGTTTAAAAGTAAAGTATATGCTATAATAGCTAATAAATCGCTAAGCGGCGTATTTGGCACACTATATCCTATGCTGATCTGCGTTTGGGATATATATGTAAGTATCTATATGTGAATGGGCGGGTACGTATGGTTAGGAACGATTGTAAACCTAATCCCCTTAAGTGTAACAGGTAGGTAAGAATAATAAAGTTAGGACTAGTGATTTCGGGTCTTAAGAATGATTCAAGCTCGGATCCCGAAAATCATTCCAGCTTAGATCCCGAGAATTATTTAAGCTCCTGAGAATCTATATTAGTAAGCTTACTAAATAAGGAATATGCCTGTCTGGCTTTTGAATCGTCTTTTAGTTCTGGGGGTTTTAAACTAACCTAGTTTCTCTGCTTTATACAGTTACTATTTTAAATCGTCTTCCTGCTTCGCCTTATTTCTCAAGGATATATTAGCTAAGCTGTTAAAACGAACCATACCTCCTTAGTTGCCTATCTGTATTAGTACCTTTCAACTTTCCTAAGAAAATCAAAGATCGTCCTGTTGATCTTCCTAGGCTATTACATTTTTTTAACGTTATTAAATTTGATTCAAACCTCTATTTAAAGGCGTAAATCAGCAAGATGTCACAAACCACGGCAGTAATTGAACCTGCACCTAAGGACGACGTTGCTAGATCTATAAATACGACCCAGGCTTCTAGCAGTCCACCTACAACACCGCTAAAGGAAACACCAGGTATAGGGGATGTCCCAGAATCAAGAAAGATTCCGCGGCGTGAGCGTCGTGGCTTGCTCTCTGGGTTTGCTCTTGTGTCGGAGATATCAGATGCACGGGCGTACGGCAATGGAAGAAAGTGGATGATGACCATTATTGTTGCTCTGGCTGCCACTGCTTCCTCGTGTGGTTCCTCTGTTTTCTATCGTAAGTTACCTATATTTAAACCCTGGTATCCTGACTGAGTAGATCACCTAGATAGTTCTCTAACTAAAAATAGAGTGATCACAATATTGCCTACTATTGTCTTGTGCCTTTCTTTTATCGCCTACTTGTTTTGTTTATTTGTATTGCGTTGCTCTGTTTCACTCTCTGCTCTCGTTACGTCTCTTTACATCGCTGCTGTGCTTACACCCGGCAGCTCCCACAGCCTAATTTCCCTGTCAGATCCGAATCAGCTGCCAGGAGGGCTGTTTTACTACTCTCTAGTACCTATTTTAAAGTTCTTAAGACTTGAGTATCGTCTGACAAGGTATAAAAGAACTGTTACTTTACCTGTATATTAATATATAAACCTAGAAAACCTTTAAATAATAATAATAAGTAGTTTTAAGTAATTTATATATTATAGATTAATTACCTTATACTTACTAAATAAAGATAGTAAGCGGTAGTAAGTTTACTATATTACTTAACTTACTATTTATATACGCTATAAATAGGGCTTATTTAGCTTAGTACTAGTAAAATAATCTGTGAAATAAAACGCTTAATAATCCCTTTACTAGTTTATAATTGTAGGCCAGTATTTCCTATAATCTTTATAATGAGATATTACTTATTTTCCTATTTTATAGGTATAAAGTCCCAGGCCTTTCTAAGCCGTTATAGAACACCCATCGCACCATGTTATTTTTAACCATCTCGCCGCCGAGCCCAATCCGCTTTACTACGGCCTTAGCCGTACTTACTAGCATTTCGCTCCCCCCAGGTTCTATTGCTCGCTCAATAGAGTCCAAGGCCATGTGTACAATCTTAATGAGGTCGGTTTTTGCGATGGGGAATCCGGGGGGAGGACCATCCCACTGGTGCAAACTTAACATTGCCCTCACAAACTTGACAGCGTGTCCCTCATCATAGTAAACGATAGACCGTTTAATGAGTTCTCGCCAATCATGATTCGGGTGTTTTGGAATGTAGTCTGTCACCCTCTTAGAGTATAGGAATGGAACTCCGCAGCCAGCATACATGACACCGTCGACCCGGGCTTTAGCCACCAGCAGACGTGCCTTGTCATGATCAGACATCCAATCCAGCGCCAGAATGGCTGGAAATAATGCAGCCATCGTCACGCTGTGAATAGTGACAAAATCAAGAGCCTCATGCTTGCCGGGACTTTGCGCCGCACTTGCCATGTAAACGCAACCGTAAAACATATCCGTCATCTTATCACGTAAGTCCCCCTTTTCTTCACCGCACTGGAATATGCTGAGGTGGGGAGCAAAAGACTCTCCGGATACCCGCTTCAGGAGGCCATCAGGAATCTTGTTAAATGGGTCGTCGTGCTTCACACCAGACGCTATGAGTGAGTCATTACGAAGACTTTCCAGCATCTGGATGAATGGAGAGGATGTAACGTCGGACTGAGGACCTTTGCAATTCTCAGTGGGCTCAAGAAACACCCTCGCCCAGTCTTGGTGCACACATGCCCCAGCCAAAGCTTCCGCGATAATGCTTGGCTGGTTGAATTCCAAGCCGCAACCCAGGTGAATTGCAGGATGCATTAGATCTGGGAAACCACCGCAAAGATTAGCCGCAGGCGCCATTAACGGGTCAAGTGCGCAGCTCACCTGTCCACAGGCGATAGAAAATGTCGTTTGCTAATTCGGAGCCGTCGAGCAGATATATTTGTAGAACCTCTGGCACGCCCTTCTGGACAATCTCATTTTCAAAGAACTTGAGGAATTCCGCATAGTTCTCGTTCTTGCCCAAAGCCTGTTTGAAAACCCTAGGGTTTTGCAAATCCAGATCTTCTGATTTATCGTCTGGATTATGTATTCCAGTCTGGTACGGAGTGTTATAATCCCACATAGCCTGTATCTCAGATGGAGACGCTCCAAGCGCCCATAAGGTGAGGAGGTGATGGGTGAGATGGTCTAAGACTGCATTGGAGTCTGGTCTTCGCCATGACAAGGGCCACACTTACTGTGAAAGGTAAGTTTCCATCGAGTGTGAAACTGAGCGTGGTTCTCTGTGAGAAGACGAGAAGTCACTTCCGCGCTGTCAGTCGTCAATCCGTCTACGTGTATAAAGCCGGGTGTCAATTTAGGAGACATCTGGACGCTGTCTACTGCAGATAAAGAACACTCGTGCCTCATCTTGTCACCGATGTACGTTGTAGCTTGAACAGTAAGAAGAGCGGCAATGTTTGTGATTTATGTGCTGTTTGAGAGGTACGGCTTATTTCATCAAGGTAAAGGACGATCACCTATCAATCGGGAATCAAATACAGTTATAACTTATCTAGGTTTTGTTTTCAAACTCCTATTAACGCATGGTTATACCTAATTGGTCAACAACCAAGGATATGACGTATATCTGACTGGCATAGTAATGCGACTAAGAGAAAGTAAAAACGGTTCTTTTTCTTTAAGGTTATATCTTCGCATGACATAACTGCTGAAATTTTGAGATTTAGCAGCCCTTTGAATTACCTCTAAGCAGGGGGCAGTTGTAACTTTGATAATTGTCTTTGATTTCTTAAGCTTTCTATAGTCTGTATTATCCCTCTCCCTTTTCTTTCAAAATAAGATTAGTCTTTGTTATTCAAGACTTCTAAGTTCCGCAGGCTTGCTTTTGTGTATGAGTGCACTCGTGAATATTGAGTCCTTGTCCATGACTCAAGTCCTTCAAACAAGCCAGAATCTTGTTGAGCGCAATCCTCTTCAGTCAAACCCGCGTCAGAGATAGAATCTTCAGAGCAGGATCTGGCCCTGTCTAGTCCAGCTCTGTTTAATGCTGATGAAAACCGATCAATCAAACTACTTGCTGCTATTACCTCGTCTAGAATCAACTGTAACCCCAAAGCAGTCTGTGTATCCTTGTTTTCCACGCTGAACGAACCTAAGCGAAATCTTAACGGCTCGTTCAGCGATACAGTCACTGCTTGGGTACTCCACTCGCAAGCCGCCTGCTGATACTGCGTCAAAATATAAGATATGGTGGTTGCATAGAGTAGCGCTAATGTTGGCGACATGGGGATGCCGCATCGACAAGATAAAAGATCCTGCAGACAACTGCGGGCATGGCAGTTAATTTGAAGAATCTTATCTATCGGCAACGTTTTGTATCGCTTTAATAACATAGTTGTGTCTCTCTGAATAGCCGCCAAGGTTAGACTTTTTACAAACATGTGTTGATAGGGGTTAAACTTACAAAGCTTTCTTGGACGAGTAGGTAATGATCGTGGCCTCCACAGCTGTCTCCAGCAGTGGTGGTGATGGTATGATTTGCGACAGAATTGAACACAGGCAAGAAGGGTTCCTCGCCGCTGTATATGCTGTTGCTGACACTCCCACTCAAATCACAGCAGCCAATACTGACGTCTGATAGACTACCTCCAGAAACATTTTCGGGGGGGTTGTTAAATTCAGCAGGGTAGCCAAGAGTGTAATCAAGCATATCCTGAAATGATATATCGTTGGCGATCGTGTCGAAGTGGAAGGTATCCAAGTTGATTTGGGCGCAGTCGTCGCCATTGTCCAGGCTGACGGGGATTGAAGCAATGGTATTTCCGTCGTCTGTTGAGGAATCTGACCTTCCGGAGTCTGGGTTGTAAGTGTCGTCGGCTCTGTGGCTTGCGTTGACATTGCTTTCTGGCGACGGTGATGTTGACAGCTTGAAGGAACTAGCTTGGGATGAATTCCAAACGTTCTTCCTGGGTGGTCTGCCTTTGTAACGAGAGATGCCGTAAACGCAGTTTAGCTTTAGAGTGACACATCGCTTGCAGGCAGGCTGGCTGCGATCGCATCGAAGCTTTGAGGCGCCGCATGCATCACAGCTTGACCTGCGCCTATGGTTCCTTTTTGAGTCCATCTTCGAGTCGAATTCGAAATCTTAAATGGTCTAGTTTGTATACCGGGAAATATAAGTCTGATATATACTCTCGCCGATTTTCTTTAGTACGCTATCTTCGTCTACCACGGTGCTGGGAATATTGTTAGAGTTTATTTGTATTGATTCAGTTACGTACGTTGTTGTCAGGAGCCCGGCGGAGCCCCGGTGGGCCCCGGGATGGATCCATGGTGGGGCCACGATAGTTGTTTTCTGGCCAGCTTTGAATATCGTCACACCTATATACCTAACAGTCGACCTCTAGTTGACCAGCTAAGTGACCCTTTGCCGACTTCGTCACGTTAATGCCAGCCCATACGTGACAGTTTTGTAGTAATAGGAATCAGTCTATTACATGAATGAATTAAGAATCGATCCAACACTCGCTTCTCCATAATGTATGACTTTGTATTTATCTTAAACAAGGGTACTGTTTACCCGTATCAGTTATCTACTATACTCTAGCAAGATTGACTCTAATATTGCATATAACTGTAAAATAATTTATATCGAATACATAGTCCCGAGTCAGATTAACCGTATGGAACCTGGACGCTAAATGAACCCTCAGGACATAACAGCACGGAACAACTCTGGTCAGGATCCTGGGCATGGTTGATGGATGCGGAGGATATCACTCGCGAGGACGCACTTTTGGCAAGGGACGTTTCGGAACATGTAAGTATTTACTAGCTGAAGTCAATTACTCCAGGCGCCTTTTGTCCTCTTACAGGAACGACCCGGCGTAAAACAGTATAACAACACTAAAAACAATCCTAAGTCAGATTAATACTAGGCGTTCAGACCTCTTAGAATGCTTCTAAAAAATAACATGAAATACTATGAGTCGTTTAGATTCTAGTGGCATGGTCAGCGAGCCAAAATAAGAAATAAATACCGCCGACTAAATGCCGGCATTGTTATGAGGATGGGTTACATATTAACTGAATAAACGCAACACAAAACGATAGTATAAACTTACCGTCAGAGTTATTTATACGCACAAGCTTTTAAGTAAAAAGTATCCACAACCTATCTGTACTTTAGTAACTTTTAATAAGCGCGGTTACGTACATAGTTAGCATTTTAGTAAGGGACAGTCAAGGAGATAGTTAGAGAGGACAGCTACAGTCAGTCAGCTTGGTTAATAGTAGCTCTAGCCTCAGACGTACTCTTAAACCCCATGATCCGATAGGTTTTTAGGGTAGATCTGGATTTCATTATGGGTAAAGACTCTGCATTAGGTGAAGTATCGGCCAAGGTACTGTGACTGTGTTTTTATAACTGTGTATAGTTAGCATCATGTACCTATGCGATCTAAGAGGGATAACTTGGTTTACATACTTTTACAATTTAGAAGTAAGTTAGCACTAGTGAGGGTAATTACATAAAGAGCTCGTCATATGTAGCCGGCAGGATACTACCTAATTATTTATCATCGGGATCTAAAAGTTTCCGATGTGACGATGTGACCACATGACTCTCAAATATCGGCTACCCTTGAATACTAACACATAACAAGTATTTCCCTTGGGACAAAGTGGAAGAAGTGGTATAAATTTTAAAGCAAACTCCTACTATTCTCTGTTTATAAAACCATTGCTTGCTAACCCTAAGCTATCTATATTTAAGGCACTTACAACTTAAACAAACTTCTCAATTCCCTGCTGCACATATTGACTTAGTTCATCAAGTATAACGTTAGCATCCTGACTTGAAATGGAGACCTTGCCCTCTAGCTTTAATAGCATTCGTCTTACAGCTCTGGCACTTTTCTTTGCTGTAGCTGGGGCTTTGGTCTGGCTGGGTCGCGACCGGCGGCTAGTGACAATCCCTAAAGCCGGCGGCCGCCCACTGATTGGGCTTGGGCTCAGGCTCCCTCCGAATGCGCCTATTATTTTTCGACAATGGGCAGAAGAACACGGTGACTTATTCAGAGTGCGTGTAGGATGGTATGATTAGGTGGTTATTAACACGCCCGCTGCAATCCGCGAAATTCTTGAGAAACAGGCTGTCAGTACATCGTCCAAGGCGGCATCTCCAATGGGCCACGACATAGTAACTGGCGGCAAGCGGATGCCTACAATGCCATACGGACCTCACTGGCGTGCCCAAGGTCTGTCGTGCGACACGCCACCACAGTTCCTATGACGGCAACATTCACACCCAGTCCGGAGTTTGAAACAAAGCAGCTGCTTTACGACATAGCAACCGATAATAAAAGTCAGCACGAATTTTTTCAACACATTCGTCGCTACGTATTCAGCATCATTATGACAAATACGTTTGGCACCCGCGTCCAAACCTCGGACCACCCAGACTTACACAACGCAATGCGCAGCCAGAAGATTCTAAGGGAAACGTCCCGGCCAGGCGCGTTCATTGTTGATACACTGCCACCGCTAGCATCGTTGCCACAGTGGCTTCGGCCGGGGCAGAGCCGCGCCAAGGCGGCAGCGAAAGAGGTTCTGGATATCAAAATGCGGCTGTGGCAACGAATCGAGGATCAGGTGGCATCAGGGAAAGCTCCGCACTGCCTCGCCCGCACAATCGTCGAAAACAAGCAACACTGGTACTCGCAGGGGCTTACGGACGAAGACTTGGCCTGGGTTGCGGGTGGGCTCATTGAGGCCGGTTTCGAAACTTCGGTAGCCACGCTCAATACTCTCGTGATGATGCTCGCGACCAATCCAAAGGTCCAGCGCGAAGCCCAAGAAGAGCTCATGCGTGTTGTCGGTCCAGACCGACTGCCATGTTTCAACGATTTACAAAACTTACCTTACGTGCGTGCCTGCGTCAAGGAGGCGCTCCGCATGAACCCAATACTCACTCCAGGGATTATGCACTTCGCTGACCAGGACGTGGTGTATAAACATCACATTATTCCAAAAGGGACAGTTCTTGTTGCCAATACAGCCTTTTTGCACTTTGACCCAGGCCGCTTCGACAACCCATTCGAATTCATGCCCGAGCGATTCTTGAACCACACATTATATAGCTCCGAGTACGCGGCCATGAGTGATCCGTATCAGCGCGACCACTTCACCTTTAGCACAGGTCGGCGCACATGTCCCGGGGCACGTCTTGCTGAGAATTCCCTCGGTATCGCTCTGGCTGGCTTGTTATGGGCCTTTGAGGTTCAGTTGCCGCTAGTAGATGGAGTTGAGGTGAATGTAGATACAAGCAGCAACGCTTTTACAGATGGCGGCTTTTCTATTCCCAAGCCATTTGCTGCTAGATTTTTACCTTGGACAAAGGAAAAGGAGCAGAGAGTCAAGGACGCATGGGATAAGGCTTCAAAGGAAGGTTACAGTCTAAGAGGTGCTTATACTGATATTAATGGGGTAGTTACAATGTAAAGATATGGAGGTCGATATATATAAAATAAACCGAAATATCAAAATAAAATATTGTCACAGAACAGAGCGTCTGACCAAGGTGATGTATTGCCACGCGACACAGCCTTCCTATGCGAGCCTCGCTTCTAAGTTCAGCCGCGAGGCAGTATTTAGCTGCGACCTAGAATAGCACTGTATCTAGAAGAAACAAGCCACTTTCAAGCTATGAATTGTCCCCATACGAATGTCTGCTTTGTGATAAATATAAATACGTATTTATATTTATATATAACTATATATATGTCTTGTATTTTGTATTTTGTGTTGCATTTTGTACTTTTTGTAATACTCTGCCCCGTCCGAGCTCTCGGTGAACCTTATCCGCAATTCTCGGTGAGGCCTACCCACAACAGATCGACGCACCTTTCCGGCACGGAAAAACATAAACCTCCAGCTACCACCGCTGCCGCTTTGCTGCCTTCACTTTTCCATCATTCTAAACACGCCCGACCCGCGATCGCGACAACCCCACGACAGCTCTATATCCTCCGAGACGAACACCCCCCCACAGCCGCAAGCATGACGTCCACGATCGGTATCCCAATCAAGCTCCTCAACGAGGCCCAGGTACTTCCAATTGCCCCTTTCCCACCAAGAATGCCCCATTGCTCGGGCTCCAAATAGAAGCTAACCCCCCATGCGTGCGCAGGGCCACATCGTCACCCTCGAGATCACCTCCGGTCAGACCTACCGCGGCAAGCTCCTCGAAGGTACGCTTGCACTTCCCCTCCTCCTTGATATCTTTCCCCTCCTCTCCCCCCCAGCACTCCGATTGCCAGTTCATTTCCCCTACATACTGCATCGCCCAAGCTAACATCATCCGCCCACCAGCCGAAGACAACATGAACGTCCAGCTCAAGGACATCACCGTCACCGCCCGCGACGGCCGCGTCTCCCACCTCGACCAGGTCTACATCCGCGGCTCCCACGTCCGCTTCTTCATCGTCCCGGACATGCTGCGCAACGCGCCCATGTTCCGCTCCCGCAACGTCCGCGGCCGCGGCGTCGGCATGGCCCGCGGTCGCGCCACCGTCAGCAGGGCGCGCGCCAGTGGCCGCGGCGGTCGCTAAGCCCACTGTCGCCGCCGTTCCCTCTTTTTTTGCCGGCTCGGGTTCGTGAGACGCGCGTGCGCGAAGGACACGGGGCGCACACGAGGAAGCAGCTACACGAGAGAACAAAAAAAGACACCACACGACGATATTCTATTCCATTCATCGCGGACCATACAGGGGCATGGAGGATTGCACGCGCATATTATGCGGACTCTTTATCAGCACGGAGAGATAGAGAGAGAGAGAGAAAGCAGAAAGGAGAGAGTGGACAGAAAGCTACGGTTTCTCTATTTAACGGGAGGGAGGGTTTACATGACCGGAGCTTCAAAGCAAATAGCTCCTGGGAAAGACAAAAAATCTCCTTGGCGTTTAAACGGGGTTTTCTTCTTGAAGAGTTCTAGGAAGTTTCCAAACAAAAAAAACCCCCACAAACGCGGCGTGGGCGAACGGAGGACCAGAGAGGGGAGGGAACGATAACCGAACCCCGGGCGATTTCGCAGCAAAAGTTTGTCTCACTCAAAGTACAGCATTGGCGGTCGCTAGGGTAAGGCCTCGCCTTTCACATGCACGATGCGGACCAAGCTCGGGGCAAGGCGGGGACCAGCTGACATGAATAGGCAAATTGGAGGCAAAGGAGACAGGAAGCCGCAAATAGAATACAGACGCCTCTTCTCGGCGGCCTCCCCCCGCAATTCCCTCAATGCCTCCCCAGCCTTTGGGTGTGTGGCCTTGGTATCGAAAGTCGTGCGTGTATGTTTGTCTATGGTGACATCCTCTTTTATACATTATACAGATTAATGGTACAACGTGACGTGACGTGATTCGAGGAGCCCAGTAGCTTCTTATTCGCCCCTCACCCTCGCATTCTTTCTACTTCAAGCGCTTCAGCGCGTCCTCGGCCTTCTCCACGAGCTCCCTGGCCTTGCGCAGTTCCTCGGCTCCCTCGACGGGGGCGCCCTCGCGCGACCGGTCCAGCGCGTCGGCGACGCTCTGCTCGACGCCCCTGACGGCCTTGCGGCCCTCCTCGCGCACCTCGCCCTCCCAGTAGGCCCGCGCCGTCTCCCACTTGGTCTGCAGCCTGCGCAGGCTCCACGCGACGCCCAGGGCCGCGACGGCGCCCGCCTCGTAGACCGACGAGGCGTACTGCGAGACGTACAGGAGGCCGGCCAGCGCGCCCGTCAGGGCCGAGGTGCTCGACGCCTGCAGCACGAGCTTCTGCGCGAGGGCCTGGAGCGCGGGGACCGTCTCCTCGTGGAGGTAGCGGCGCGTGAAGGAGATGTGCGTCGGCCACTTTGGCCTCTGCGTCACGGCCTTGGCGGCCGTGCTGGACTCGGGCAGCGACCTCTGCAGCTCGGACGTGGGCTGGGTGTACGCGGGGGGTTCCGTGGCGGCGGCGGCGGCGCGGGACTCGGCGATGCGGCCGGCGAGGTAGATGAGCTCCCGCTCCGCGCCGGGGAGGAAGCGCTGGCTGAGCATGTCGTTTGTGAGCGCGCCCACGTCGTCGACCCTCCAGAACAGCTTCCACCAGCCCAGCTTGCGCCATCTCGTGCCCGCGAAGGCGAGGTCGAGCTGTTGCTGGAGCTCCTCGTGCGCGAACTGCGACCACTGCGCAAGCCGCTCGTTCATGACGGCCAGGCCGGACGGCGCGGCCTCGGTCGACAGGCGCCCGGACAGCAGGCGCGTCTCCTCGGCTTCGATCTCGGCGAGGGCGTTGCGCAGCAGAGAGGCAATGAGCATACGCACCACCGGCTTGGTGACCTGGCCATCGTCGCTCTGCACGCCGGACTTGAGCCATTGGACAACGGCCGGCACGTTGCTCTTGTACCACGAGCGCTCGTACTCCATTGCGTTGCCTATGTTCCGGCGGATGAGGTCGAGACCCTTGGTGCCGAGCGAAACGTCAATCGGCTGGAACGTGACGTGCGCATCCTTCTCGAGGGGATACCCCGGCAGGTCGACGGCCGCGAGCACGGTATCGCGATAGTCGGCCAGCGGCAGCGACGCCACCGAAGCCGCGCCCATGACGCCCTGTGAGACCACCAGAGCCTTGTGCACCGGTGTCGTGATGGGCGTGTACCGCCCCGTGTTGGAGGGTATGTCCACCGTGGGCACCAGGACGGACTCCTCGACGTCCCGCACCCGCGCCGTCTCGCCCGGCGCCGCGACGAAGGGGTTCACCTCCATGAGAAGAAGCTCGATGCCGTGCCCGTTGAGCGCGGGCGACGACACGTCCAGCTCGTGCAGCAGGTTCGTCTTGGATATGATGACGGCCGGCGCGGCGGGGTCCTCGCGCGACCGGCCACCACCGTGCTCGTGGCCGATGCGCACGACGAGCGGGTGCGCGGCGTCGTGGCGGGCCAGCTCCCCCTCCCACTCGGCCTCATCGCCCAGCGGGTCGGCGAAGATGAGGCGCAGCAGGTCCTTGGCCGCCCTGCCGGGCTCCGCGGCGTTGGCGAGGGCGAGCACGGCGACGCGGACGGCCTCCTGGCCGGGGTCCTGGCGCAGGTTCTGGAGGGCGAGCTGCAGGCGGGAGAGGTTGACGTGGTTCACGGCGTGCTTCTGCAGCTCCAGAAGCGTGTCGATGAGCTCGGCGCGGGGGTTCGCGGGCGGTGAGGCGTCGGTGGACTGGAAGCGGCGTTGCCTCCATGCTTTTCTGTCGGCGGTGTGCGCGCGGCTGGTGGTGGTGGTGGTTCGTGAGTGAGCTTGAGGTCTCGACAGCGAGCAAAACAGGCAGACGGCGGCGGCGCGCGAGGGAGGGTTGGTCTGTAGCTTTCCCAGGGACAGCGACGACGGCGACGACGACGACGACGACGACGCCGCACGGCCGGCCACTGGCCTCAGTGGAAGTCGCGGAGGCATTGTGTCGGAGGTAAGGGGTTGGCGTCCCCTTGTTCGGCTCTCGACGGAGTTAGAGAGGCAGAGACGGGGGGAAGGTTCAAGAAGGAACAAGGACAAAAAAAAAAAAAAAAAAAAGAGGTACGTGATGCTGGCCCGGGATGGTCGATGACGGGTGAGGTCGGCCAGGTGGACAGAGCTTCCAAAAATGCTGCGGTGCCAAGCTCCGATTTCCCCTGCGCCCGGCGGGCAAAACCTCGGCGAATTAGCTTTCGCTGCTGTATCCGCCGTATGTACAGCTATTGCAGCTGCGCGGCTCATCCCCCGCCCCCGCTAACGCCACGGTGACTAGCACCGACCATCACCGACCACCGCCGTCCACCACTGTCCACCGTGCCACCGACGCACCGACATCATCCCAAGACGCGAGCTATCTAATAAGTCGACCGTGTCAACAACCGCCTTCGACCCTTTTGCGTTCTTTGATCTTACACACCGTTACCACCCTCTTTATCGAACCCTCCATTTCCCCCAAACCGCTCACCATACGATAGAACCTCCCTCCCCCTCAGCCAGCGCGCACCATGGCCCAGTCCACCGCCCACCGCCGGCTCCTCCAGGAGTACCGCGCCCTGACGAACAACCCGCCCGAGGGCATCACCGCCGGCCCCCTCTCCGAGGACGACCTCCTGCACTGGGAGGCCCTGATCCAGGGCCCCGAGGGCACCCCCTTCGAGGGCGGCGTCTTCCCCGCCGAGCTCAAGTTCCCCAAGGACTACCCCCTCGCCCCGCCCACCATGAAGTTCCTCGTCGACATGTGGCACCCCAATAGTAATGTTCCCCCTCTCAATGACCGATTCCCACACGACCGAGCAACCCGGCCCCCCGAAAAACGCGGGGGGTTCACAGGACAACTGGCTAACCTCCCCCTCCCACCCCGTCGCAGTCTACCCCAGCGGCCTCGTCTGCATCTCCATCCTCCACCCGCCCGGCGACGACCCCAACCACTACGAGCACGCCTCGGAGCGCTGGTCCCCCATCCAGTCCGTCGAGAAGATCCTCATCTCCGTCATGAGCATGCTCGCCGAGCCCAACGACGAGAGCCCCGCCAACGTCGAGGCCGCCAAGATGTGGCGGGAGCGCCGCGCCGACTACGAGCAAAAGGTCCGCGACGGCGTCCGGCGGTCTCTGGGCCTCTAGTCAGGACGAGGGAGCAAAAAGAGTCTGGTTTGTCTTGTCCGCCTTGTGTGTGTATTTGTTGTCAGGGGTGGGGCGAACCGGGTAAAGGTCCCAGAGTTAAAGGGACGCAGCGTGAGGAGCCGTCTTCTATAGAGGGGGAGAAGCGCGCAAGAGCAAGGAACTGCGCCAAGTGATCGGTAGACCGGCCTAGCAGGCGGGAACGTTGGAAAGATATGGTCAGGGCGACTCGCATAGCACGGCGTTTGGGGGGAATCGAATATTGCTTCATTCATTGACTTCTATTCCGATGTTCCGAGTCCAGAGTCCAAGGTGGCCATCTGTCACCCTTTTGCTTTCTCGCCCCGTCGTGTGAAACTAAAAAACCCCGCCTCTCCCGTTCGGTTCCTGTGGCCAAAAAAGGCCGCTTCATGAGTAGTGGCACCCCATGAACTCCCATTACAGCCCGTTCTCCGCCTTGAACTTGTCCCAGCTCTCGTTCAGCGTCGCAAAGACCGTCGCCGCGATGAGCCTCACCTCCGTGCCGGCGTCTTGGGGGAGCTGTAGCCAAAACCAAGTCAGCACAAATCAACCACAGTACGTGCGGCTGCTGCTCCGGGGCAGGGGTGGTAAATGAGGAAGAAGAAGAAAAAAGAGACGTTACCTTGTCCGGGTGGCACTTGGCAATGGCCTTCATGTAGTGAATCTTGACCTTGTTGGCCATCACGAGCTCGTGCAGCCCGACCTTCTTCCACCCGCTGCCCTCCCAGAGGACCTGGTCGAGGCTGCCGATGAGAGCCCGCAGGTTGTCCCGCTTGCCGTCCCGCCAAGACGCGATCCGCGCGTCCACCTTCTCCGACAGCGCAAACTTCTCGTCGTCCTCCTGCGCCGCCGCCTGGTTCTGCTTGCGCAGGCGCTCGACGGCCTCGGAGTTCTTCGCCGGGGCCGCCGCAGCCGGCCGGGGTCGAGGAGCAGAAGCGGCGGCGGGCCTGGGCTTCGGCTTCGGCTTCGGCGCCAGGGCGTTCTGGCAGCGCTGACGGCCGGAGATGGCCGTGGGGCCGCCCACGCCGTTCTTCACGCACGTCGACCAGACGGCGTGCGCGTCGCCCCAGCGCTCCATCTGTTCGAGCGCCTCGGCCTTGCGGCTCAGCGCTTTGCCGTACAGGTCCCGCATGTCGCGGCGCTCTTCGCCGCCATTGTCGCCCACTACGGTCACCTGCTCGCCCTGGCCGCCCGCCGAGCCAATGATCTTGAGCGCGGCGTCGGCGTCCTCGACCGCCTGCTTGGGCTCTCCGGTCTTGAGGGCCGTCAGTGCGCGGTTCGTGAGAATGACGATCGCGAGCGGGTGCGACGGCGGCACGGCAGCGAGGGAGGACGAGTAGGACGAGTGGGCGGCGCCATAGTCTCCTCGTTTGAAGTGGGCGGTACCATCGAGACGGTGTTTCGTCGATTGCTGCATCGCTGCCGGTGTGATTGGTGGGATTTGTCGAGCAGGGCGAGGTGCCGGTTTGGGCGCCGGCGGGGAAGGGCGCCTGGCCGTTGGCTGAGCAGGCCGTTGCGGCTGTGAGGGCTGGGCCGGACGTTGCGGGAGCGACTGAGCCGGCTTGGGGGCTTGAGAAGAGCCGAAGAGCAGGTCGGGCTCGTCCTCCTGCGGCGGCGGTGGCGCTTCCGGCTGGGGCGTGGTCTTCTTTCTTCTGTGAGGGCTGATATAGGATGCGGCACTGTCGTCCGTCATGGCCAGCTTGCTTGCGCGAGTCTTCGAGTCCGGCAGCGCCGGGCCGCCCTGCTGCTGCCATTTTGGCACCGGTGTCCCCCTGCCGCTGGAAGGAGCTGGCACGGCATGGGGATGGTCCCGCGGCGATGCCGTCCTCCGCGGCACATCTATTCCCGGTGACTGCGACGACTGTCCCGTCTTCCTTGGCGGCCGGCCGCCAGACTCCAGCATCAAGGCCTCGTCCGTCGCTTCTGCTGTCCTTCTCTCGGGCTGGGCCCGTTCGAGCTGAGCCGAGCGCATCCACTTGGGCTGGTTGGGATCTCCCTCAGGTTGGTTGAAGTCTGCGACTGCCAGCTGGACTTGCTTCTTGCCCGTCTTCCATAGAGAGTTGGCAGTCTTGAAGAGGCTATTGCCGACGGCGGCCGCCGTCTTTGAGAGGTCCGGGTCGCCGCTTGCCGGGGATCTCGTCCCCGCCCTCCGTTGGTTGTCGTAACTGCTACCATCTTCCCGTCCTCTTCTCTGTGTCGCGGCGGCAGGATTCTTGCCTTGTGCCTTTGCCTTGGCTTGACGGTGCGCATCGTCCAGAAGCCAGTTCGCGGCCGCTTGCACGTTCAAGCCCGCCCCGCTCTCTGTCAAGCCACGTCGAGCGTTCTCTGGGGTGAAACCGTAGTCGACAAGCTGGGCAACAGCGCGGTCGAACTCGGCCATCTCGCCCCTGGGGGCCGGCGGCCCCTCGTCTTCGGAGCTGGAGTCAGACGCCTCGATCGGCTTCCCAGGCTCGGACCGCTGAGGGGGCTGCACTGGGGTAGGCTGTTTGCGCCTGACCTCTTCGACGGGGCGGGCCAGGTCACCGAGGAAGTCGTCATCATCGTCGGTCGGCGGAGGCGGCGCTGGAGACGCAGCCTTGGGCTTCAGTTGGTTCAACCCAAACGGATCATCGTCGTCTCCGAACCCACCGTTGTCGGCGGGGCCGAGCGGCTGGCTCCATGCGCTCGGGTTGCTGAGATCCAGGCCCGGCGCACTCGCGGGCGCTGGGCTCTTCTGGGGCGGCGGCGGCGGATAGAAGCTGGCGTTATCGACTTTGGTATCGGAGTTGAACGCGGCGAAAAGGTCGTCGTCGTCACTGGCCTTCTTGCCGGTAGAGGAGCCGGGAGACAGGACGCCCGGAGACGCCGTCCGTGATACGGAGCCCGATCCGAGCGTGTCCAAGAACCCTCCACCAAATTGCGCCTGCGCTTGTTTTCTCCTTTCCTCCTCTTTCTTCTTCTTCTCCGCCTCCAGCCGCTGCTGCTGCTCAAGCAGGGTGAGCTTCGATGTCGGTTTCGTCGCAGCGCCGGCGCCGAAGCTGAGGAGGTTGCTAAAGCTGTCGGCGGCGGGCTTCGCAGCCGGCGGTTTCGCAGCAAGGTTTCCGGAATCTTGGGTGGACAACGGCGTGTTACGACCGGAGGGGAATGGAGATGGCGTCGAATTGGTCGGCCGCACTGAGCCAAAGTAGTTGGCGCCCGAGGGGTTCATCGGCGGGGGCTTGTTGTTCGGCTGGCTGGCCGACGACGACCAGTTCAGTCCCGAGAGATCGTCCATCTTTTTGAGCACTGGGGAACTTTCAGGGTGAAATCTTCATTTCATCAGCTTCGTGAGGGTCGTGATTGCCTCAAATATGGCTCAATGCATCGTTTTCGGGTTGTTCTGAATTCAGCCCGTCGCTTGCCTCCTGGATCGGTTTGGCTGATTGCGGTGTCGTGTGGCCAGAAGGTGGCATGTGGCGCGGCTGTGGCTGAAGCTAGGGGGTTCAGTGACTGCCCGATATAAGGTCTGATTGATGCCTGACAGTAGACCTTCTTCCAAGGCATCAAGTCTCCATCGACCTAAGGGAGGCACGACCCAAAATCGCGGGCGTGGACGGCGCCGAAAAGGGGGAAAAAGGAAGAAAGGGCTGGTACCTTGTCTCTGGGCATTTGGAGCTCATCGATATTGTCACATCTCGATTCTCTCAATAAGCATCGCTCAACCCCATGGGCTTGAATGCCTTGGTTGCCGGTCGCTCCGCACACAATAAAGCCGTGTCTTTCCTATTTTGATTATCCATTTTATCTCACGGAAATACAGTTCCGTAGGCTCGGGTCCAAGCCACAATCAATGATAATATGTGCGGCGGGGATATACCTGCTGGTGAATTCCAGTCAACTATCATCGTGGCATTCCAACCAGAAATCCCCGCATGCGTCTGGAACCTTTTCCAGGCTTGTCTTGTCTCTGTGGTCTAGCCATCTCTTCTTCCCTCGACGCAAGAAGAATTCAGACGCCAGTAGAGGAGAAACAACGCTGGTGAGAGACATCGGTAGACATTCCTATGTCAGTCGCCCGGTTCGGCACCATGGGGATATGATACACCGCTTGCAAGGGCAACGTTTGCTATTCGGCTGGATAATTGCCGCAGACCATTAGCCGTAGATGGCTCCTTCTAGGTACTGCGACATGGCTCCTGCTACCACAGCGGTCGGTGTTAAGGGCGTCAAGGGGTAAGCGTGCGCACCCCGTTCACTTCTAAGATCGAACCTCCCTAGCTCGTAGGCCACTACCACGGCTCTTTCGGCCGGATGAGCCCTGCCGAAAGCTGCACCGTTCAAAGAAGCGTGGTTTCGGCGACGGGTGATCCTGACTGTGCGTAACAGAAATAACCATTTCAGCTGCTGACAGTCGGCTCCAGGGCTGGATGATTGAACACTTCACGCGCACGGGACTCTTCTGGCCTTGCAGATAGATAGATATTGTAGGTCATATTCCAACACACGTTCGCCGTGTGCGACAGAATGGCGAGGGCCGCAGACACCGTGGGCGCAATCACCACGTGGCGATGCTGTTATAAGTTTCGGTGTTGCCGGTATTTCTCAAACGCAGGCGGCGGCCAAACAGAGGCCCGCGGCCATACCGTAGGGCTCGGTACCGCGTGTAAATGTCGCCTGGGTGTTGCAAGGATGTCGGCGATTGTTTCCGAATCAGATAAACAATGGTTACAAGACCAAGAGGTAGCTATTGATAACAGGCTCATAAAACATGCTTATTTAGGGTCAGCTCAGGAGCAGCGCAGCGCAGGTTCTTTGCGAAGCAGGATGATACACGAGGACAATGCTTGGATGCATTGTGATTCCCCGGGACGATAGCCCTTGGGTATTGGATTCGTTCCTGAAGAAGTTCGGATGATTGGCGCATCGTCTTCATCAGCCAGATGCTGAAACTCGTGTAGAGTCTAAATGTCTAGGGTGTTCCCTGACGGGGGTGACGGGGATGTAGAAAGGCTGAGCCAAACTGACACGCGCTGGGTGAAAAGGTGTGGGATAAGCCACTGCCCCCCCACCAGTGGCATGGTTTGTACGTTGTACTCTTTCTCTTATTTTTGTCCACGGCTGAACCCTCGCGCGATGATCGGAGTGCACCGAGGACCGTGCCCCCGTCCATCAGAATCTCGAAGCCAACATATTGTTGGCTACGGTGATGACGATGTTCTCGTACTTGACTCGTAAGTTTTGGACGTGGGCCGCGTTATCCACGACGGCTAGGGCATCGAGGGGCAGCGGAGAAGAGTGTCTGCTGCACATTGTAAGACATGTTCGTATGGGCAGACCCGTCCCACGGCTGCGTGAAATTGGCACGGCGGGCTGACGGGGGGTCTGAAGGTCACCCGAAACAACTGCCGGGCCGTTGAGTGAGGGGAATGAGAAGGAAAGAGCAGAGTGACATGGTGATCTGGCTGAGATGTTTGCTTCTTCTTGTGCGATTCTTCCTTTTGGCTGGTTCGGAGGTCAAGGTGCACGAAACGCTGGCCACGAGTCGCACGAAGGCGCCAAGTGGCACCCGTTGCCTCGAATAAGATGACAGGGAATGATGATGGGCGCGGTGCAGAGGCGGTCAATTGCGAGGCCATGGTATGGAAGAGGACCAACATTATCACGATGAGGGTTCCTCGTTGAGCGTGCGAATAGCATAGCGAGCGCGCGAAAAGTAGCTATGGAGAAGCATGCATGGGTGCCGCCCTGTGGGAGATAAGCGCCTGTCGTGCGAGGATCAAGTGTTGGCAGCGGCGTGTCTGCATGGTGCATCGCCCAATCACAAGGGCGAGATGGCACCGCGAAACCCAGCCGCACGCAACTCGAGCTTGTGGTCAGGCAACCCGACGACGACTGGCAATGGATTGTGCGGACGGGGGACGGCGGGCACGAGTGACGAGATGAAACTCCATCAGGTGGGCAATTTCTCTCTCCACGTTGTTTCGAGGCGGCGCGGTGGGTTGGTGCCTCGATAGGTATGGCGGTATGGGCGCATGAAGGCCTGGTGATTGCTTCTTCCGTTTGCGCATCTCTATATAACATATATAACAAAAAACGGGTCGCCGGGGCTCGTTGCATTGCCGTGAGTGCCGTGAGTTGATTTCGATGTCTGTAGTAAAAAGAGGACCAGCAGGATGTATCCGTAGGGCCACGAGGATGCGGGGATGATGGATGGCTTGATTCGTCGAGCGAGTTGCTCACAATCTTGTCACAGGGTCCGACGCAGCGCCGGCGCATGTGCTCCTTCCTTCCTTCCTTCCTTCCTTCCTCCCTTCCTTCCCTCCTTCCCTCGACCTTGCTTGTACTTGCCCCTTCCCCCTGGTTCGAAATGAAGTCACGTCCTTGTCGGAGCCGGCGGTCGCTGGGAAGGAAGCCTGAGCCTGCAGATGCCTAACATTAGCGCAGATCCCAGCCGCCGCCCCCTCTGGCCCCGCACCCCCATCGTCCGGAGTCTGGCAGTCGCTGCTTGTTCTATTGGTCAAAATCTGGCAGCAAAGGGGAAAAAGGGGCGTCATTGGCTTTAATGTCATTCTGTCCAATCGAGATGGTGGGGCACGGCGCAAGGGGACAGGCTGGTACGTACCTACCCTGCGTAGTGTGCCTTACCCAAAGTGAGATCGCCTCCTTCCCCTCTCCGACCCGTTCCTTTGAAAGAAAAGGGGTCACGCTCCAACGGCCAACGGCCAACGGCCAGCGGTACTACGGTTCTATGCTACCAAGTACAACACACGCGCGTACGAATAGAGGAGAGGGCAAGTACGTCCTTGGCCCTTGTCACTTCTCCTTTTCTCAACCTTCCACATCGGGGAAGAAACAGCGCACCAGGGAAGGAACAGAGAATCCTGGGAAGCGTCGTCATTGACCGCAGATCCTCGGACGGAATTTTTCTTCAAAATAAAGAAATGGAAATAAAACCAGAAGGGCCCTTGGAGATTGGGTGTTGCCAGCATCTAAACTACAAAGTCACGAAAGTACGGATAAGTACCTACCTACCTAGGTAGGTGGGTGTGCCATCTTTGGTCAAGTGACGGCCCCCAAAAGCCATCGGCCGGTGGGAAACGCATACCTTTCGGTACCTGCATATCGCGTGTCTCGTGTCACAGCAAGCCACCCGCGGCATTTCTGTGCTTCTCTGGGCTGCTTCGTGCGACGGTACGCACGCCCCGAGATGCCACACCACACCGTCCCTCGCATCTCCCGCCAGACCGTTGGTGCTAAATGCTTGGTGCCATGCACGATGATGTGGCGAAACGGGCTTGCTTCTTCATCTTATCTGCCCACGCACGCACGCATGCATATCATTCGTTCGTACCTAACCTACCAACACCTACCAACACTTCATACGGATACGTAGGTAGGTAGGTCGGATATCACAAGGACTACCTATGGTCTCGGCTTTTGGCAAACGGCACCTGACCACGCAGCACGCCGGCCGTAATGCAGCGTAATCGCATCGTATCGTATCGCATCGTGCGGCGTCGTTCACCCTTATCCGCCTTCATCTCATCTTTTGTCACTTCATCTCGCATGGCCACTGCCGACCGGCTCAACCTAGTGTACACTAACTTACTAGTAAAGTGCTGCAATATGCAATGCCCGCTTTCCGATGGATCGGTGCCATCCCCGTCTGGTCTTTCAGACTATATTGTGTATCCGTAGTGTACAATACCTAAGAATATGTCCGTATACAAGCCCACGTACCTAGGTAGGTAGGTCGATATGGATACTGGATGACAAGTGTTTCCTCTGTTTCTCTCTCTCTGCCTCATTTGTTCCGGGTCATTGCTTCATGCTTCTTTGCCTTGCGCCGTTTCGTCTCTCGCTTGGCTTCTTGGCGTTCCTTCCTCCTCCGCAATTCTGTGGTCCGGCTTGTTGTCCTGTGCCCGCCGTTGTCTGGAATACAGCAGCAGCAAAACGTTGTCGTTTGGCCGCGATGGATGTGTCGAGCGGCCCGAAGAGCGAGTGACATTCAACTACCAATACTTTGACTGTACATGATACGTACTGCTGTATACCATCGTACCTACCTGGGTGCCTAGGTAGGTAGGTAGGTAGGTAGGTAGTAGGGCGACGGGCTAAGCGACAAGCCCAACCTGTACTTTGTACCACCCCCCCCCCCCCCCCCCCCCCAGGAGAAAAGGTGGCTTGCGCCAATCTGTGCCTGGGCGACCCCGGCCCCCGGCGACCCGACCAGCGGGATCCTGGTCGCCCTTCGCGCTGTTCCGGCCCCTTGAAGCAGGCCTTTAATCTATCTCAATCCACCTCGTGAGCGATCCCTACCGCCTTGCACGCTCTTGGCCCGACCGCTAGCCTGGGATGTGCCGACCGACGATGCATGCGACACTTGTTATGTAGTACGCAGTCTGAATGAATAGGCACATATTCGCACATAGGTATCCATCCGTACGTGGCAAGACTCTACCTATGCATGTAGCAGACGCAGTCAGTCGGTACAGCGTTTGCTCATGTATGTACCTACGTCCGCACACTAGTAGCGTCGTACGTACATAGCGGGCCAGCCACAGACACCTTGGACGCAGGAGGCGGCTTTTGCCCGCTGTCATTAACACACGCATCTTATCTGTAGTTCCAGCGGGGAGTTTCGAGTTTTGCGTTTCAACCCTCCGCAGAGAAGCAACGCAACGCCTGCCTCTCTTCCTCTCACGCTCATACACCCGACCACCCACACCCACACACACTCTCTACCTGCACAGCCATTCGTCATCGACCTTGTCCCGGATGAATGGTGCCGTACCTCCCAGTGGGGCCCTGAGCACTATGTCGGCCTGTCGGACGAGTCGATGGCCACCAAGTAAGGGCTTTAAACTAGCAGCGAACAGATATTACCTACATACCTAGATGGCAGGGAACACCAGACGAACACTAACCGACCGACACTTAATGTCGTGTGTTATACACGTGTGGTGTGCTACCTAGATGTAGTGTACGCAGCATGCTGCAGTAGATCCTGGCCATCCCTGGCTGGCCCCCTGGCAGAAGTTGACGAGTATCGCCCGGAATACCTAGTCGTCGTCGTCGTCTCCGAGGGCGGTGTATCGCACCTACTACTAGGTAACGTAGTGGGTGTACCGAGTAGTCATCTCAGGAAATGGCAGGAAATGGGCCATTTGCTCTCTCGTGTTCCTTTCCTTTCCTTTCCTTGGCCCACATTCGTCGCCCGGCGTCGTCAATCCAAACACGGCAAGGAGCGAGCGAGCGAGCGAGCAAAGCTAATCTCATCTCACTAGGCCCATCACCCGCGGGTGGCCAAGGGCGGAGATCAACGGGGATAATAAATATCACGGCTAATGCTTGGACGCCGGGCAAGGACGAGGAAGAGAGGGGAGCCAGGCCAGCCAGCCAGGCACCCTGTCGTTTTCTGCCCACTATTTTCCCGGCTCTGGGAGGAGCTACGAATACTTACTGACTGTAAGCAAGCAGCGGCTTCTCGGTTCGCGGAAGGGTGTAACTGGGGGGCCATCGCACGCTCACACCGACCGACCGACCTGCTGCACTGCACTGCAAAATGGGAGACAGCAACACCACATCGATACCGCCTTACACGACGGCGTCTCCCCCCCC